>JAFEME010000083.1:0-78247 GCA_018831755.1 Niveomyces coronatus | reverse complement strand
TTTTCAGCTTGTTTTTTTTTTTTTTTTTTTTTTCTTTTTTTTTACTCCCGTCCAGACTCCTTGATCGTGTAGCTTTCTGATGCCTCCTCTCCCCACCTATTTCACGATATGGGGGGTGGTGGTATTTTGACTTTTCTCCTGCTTCTTCTTGCTCACACGAGCCGAACTACGCAGAATGGAATAGCTGGTAGCCAAACCATCAGGGAGTGGGCGAGGCTGACGGGCTTGCTGGGGGGGGTGCAGGGCAGCTCGTTCCCACCACTTTATATGACGCCGGAGAGCTGAGCATGGCATCCCAGTTACATGTCAGCAGTGGAGTGGAGGTTGTGCTGTATATCCGTGATCTGTGATTGATTGTGCCGTGAGATGAGCATGCGAGGGCAGTTGCAAAAAAAAAATAAGAAAAACTGTAGTGTCTCCGGTCAAGACAAAATGCAAAACAGACTTTGCGGCGCACCCTATTCTTAGCACAATTGCATACTACAACTCGAGACATCAACAGCTGTTGCCACTGCAATGATGGCCCCTTCTTAATAGGGCGATCAAGCACTGCAAAAAAAAAAAAAAAAAAAGACAGAAAATTCCCCATACATGGAGAAATGCATGGGTAATATGGGCACGCCAAGTCTCATCAGGTATAGAACATCTCTCAGCCACTCCACACACGTGATTGCGCCCTCATACCAGCCAATTGACCATTTGCTGTTTTTATTATTATTATTATTATTTTTTCCTTCGTCATTTCACCTCCTCCCTACTAGTAGCTAGCAAGCAGCTATTTATCTGTTTCGGCGGTGCCAGTCTACTACCTCTGCGCCGCCACGCCGCCAAGCCCGCTAACAGTACCCGCCAAAAGCCAGAGAAAAAGGACTGGCCACACCTCATGAATGTACATTCGACATGCGGAACCAGGTACCGTACTTGTGTAATGTGCCTGAGCCGTCCGGCCCTAGGGCGGCAGGGCTCTAGGCTACAGCGAAGAGTAATGTACATTCCTCTCTCTCTCTCTCTCTCTCTCTCTCCCCCCGCGCCGTGACCATCCGCTAGCACTACTAATGTCATTAATCCGATATACCTATACGCGGGCCGTAGCATGTAACTACAAAGATCATGCATCTAATGTACATGGGTACATACATAAGTACATCCTGACGCAGCAAACGTTCGCCAAGCGGCGCCATTTCCCAGCCCGCCTAACCGGAATCGGACTCTTCGCTCTGCACTTGCTACAGTAGTTTTTTTTTTTTGTCTGGGTCCTTATTTTTGTTCTTGGTCTGCGCCCGCCCACGCCACAGCCTGAATAGACCAAAGTCATAATTCCCTCTCTCTGTCTCTCTCTCGCGCGCCCCCCCCCCCTCTTCTTCGGCCTCGTCTCTCCGTTTAGAGGTTACTGGCCGTAGCATGTATGTGGTGTGGTACGGTGAGAATCGGTAGCCCCTCCCCGTTCCAGAAGCCAACGAAAACTGCTGCAACAAGCGCAACACAACAAATACGGCCGGCTTTCCTCCCACTACGCCGTCCGTCCTGGGCCCCCACCCGTCGGCCTGACCGTCTAAAATCTTCGCAGCTGTCAATTTCTTATCCGCCTTTATAATAATACCCCAAGCCTTCCCTCCCACCCACCCCCCTTCCAAGTCTCTTGCGTTCTTTCTGATCTTCTTTTTTTCTCTTCTGATACCTCTCTCCTCGTGACATTTTATCCCTTTGAGCTTCTTTATTGCTCTCATCGTCGTCTTCTCTCCCTCCTTTTACCTCCCCCTCCCCCTCCCTCCCTTTCCTTCCCCGTCATACATCCACCCCGCTTGACCAAGACAGTCCTTCACTTGTTCTCGAGTACACCTTGCCCCGTCACTTTGGTTTGTATTCCTGATCAAGACTGGTCTTGCAAGTCGCTGGAGCTTTGCACACTCCTGTCGCAACTACTCCTCTCTCCATTAGCAAGATCTCGACCCCCGACTGGCATTTCGCAATCATGGCCATGAGCGACGAGGAGAAACACTCCGCCAAGATGGGCGCCCCCGGCTCTCCTCCGAGCCTCGACGGCGAGGTCCACCTCGGCGACAACGCCGACGGCCTTCAGCGCCGCCTCAACAACCGCCAGATTCAACTCATCGCCATTGGTGGCTCCATCGGCACCGCTCTCTTCGTCAGCATCGGTGCTGGTCTCGCCAAGGGCGGCCCTGCCAGTCTGCTCATCGTCTTCACGCTCTATCCCCTGATCCTCGCTCTCGTCAACAACTCCCTCGCCGAGTTGACCGTTCTGTACCCCGTCTCCGGTGGCTTCATCCGTCTGGCCGGTCACTTCGTCGACGATGCTCTCGGCTTCATGATTGGCTGGAACTTCTTCATCTACGAGGCCCTGCTGATCCCCTTTGAAATCACCGCTCTCAACCTTGTCATAGGATACTGGAATGAGCGCGTAAAAGACCCAGGCCCTACTGCTGGAATTTGCGCCGCCGTCATCATCTGCTATGCTGCCCTGAATATTCTGGCTGTCCGGGGCTACGGTGAGGCTGAGTTCTGGCTCTCCGGAGGCAAAGTCATCCTGCTCTTCATCCTCTTCGCCTTCACCTTTGTCACCATGGTCGGCGGCAATCCTCAGCACCATGCCTACGGCTTCACCAACTGGAAACACATCGCCTTCCAGACATACCGCTCAGTAGGCAACAAGGGCAGGTTCGAGGGTCTCCTCGGTGCTCTATGGAGCGCCAGCTTCGCCGTCGTCGGCCCAGAGTACATCTCCATGGTGGCTGCCGAGGCCAAGCGTCCCCGCATCTACATCAAGACGGCCTTCAAGACCATCTACTGGCGCTTCGGCCTCTTCTTCTTCGGGAGTGCCCTTGCCGTCGGTATCGTTCTCGCCTGCGATAACTCACAGCTGGTCCAGGTCCAGCTTGGAGGCAACGGCGACGGCACTTCTGCTGCTGCTTCGCCCTATGTCATCGCCATGACGGAGATGGGCATCAAGGTCCTTCCTCACATCGTCAACGCTCTCATGCTTACCTCAATCTTCTCGGCCGGCAACACGTATACTTACTGCGCCACCCGCTCTCTCTACGGCCTCGCCCTCGAGGGTCGCGCCCCCCGCTTCCTGCGCAAGTGCAACAGCCGAGGTGTTCCGATTTACTGCTTCCTCATCGTCATGTGCTTTCCCTTCTTGTCATTCCTCCAGGTCGGCAAGGGCTCCGCCGTTGTCGTCACCTGGTTCGTTGAGCTCATCACCGCGGGCGGCATCATCGACTACATCGGCGTCTCCATCACCTTCATCTTCTATCACCGCGCGTGCCAGGCGCAAGGGCTGGACCGCAAGAGTCTGCCCTACTATGGACGCTTCCAACCGTACGGTGCCTACATCGCCGTCACTGTCCACGTCCTCATTGCCTTTTTCTACGGCTACACTGCTTTCAGCCACCCCATCACTGTCGACAACTTTTTCAAGAACTACACTATGCAGTGCCTCGCGCCAATTCTGTTCTTGGGCTGGAAGATTGTCCACCGAACCAAGTTCAAGAATCCTCATGAGGTTGACCTGGTTTGGGAGCGTCCCACTATTGACGCCTACGAGGCTCGCTTCACTGAGCCGCCCGTTGGCTTCTGGACCGAAATGCTGGCGCTCACCGGCTACAAGAAGAGCAAGGTCCGTCAGGTTGAGGGTTAAATGCGTGCGTCATGGAAGTGAGAGAGACGGGGAGTGTAGGCCCCGGCAGTGTCGCTCGTGTAACCCCAAGTCCTGGTTCACTTGTAGCTTGACCCTGCTGGCAGGCTGAAATGGGATGCAGGGGATAGTGGTCTGTGCAGCTCCGACGTAGTAGTTCCCGCTGACCATGAGCTGGAGATATGCCTCTTTGGTTCGCGGAAGGACATGCGCCTCGATGCGGCGCCGCTTGACGCAACGAATTATTTGGATAAAGAAAAGACTACGACACGACGCTTGGTGGGTAAGCAGGGTGTCTGGACATGTTTTGGTTCAATGATATACATATATTTTTCTTGTTAACTATACCCAGAGGAATGAAGAAGAAGATTGACCATGGTTTTATTCCTGTTACCTTTGTAGAGGAAACATACAAAGTTTCAAACGACAGGCAACGTAGCCGCCCTTCTGCGGCGTGACCTTTCGTAGTCTCTGTAAATTTTCTCGCCTCCAAAGGTCCCCTCGACCCCCACAACGGAGGGGCATTTTGTGTTGAACAAAAGTCGTAGCCGGCCACTACTTGTCAGTAGGTATGTACGTATGCAGCTGGCCTTGTATGCTTGACATGTTGTGACGACAAAGCCGCCCCGCCATCGCGACCAGGACGATTCTGTCATCTCGAAAAAGAACCCCGCCAAAATCTTTGCTCATAGAACACCGCCCCCCCCTCTAACGAGCGACGACGTATCGGAAAACCGAATCCTTAAGACTCTTCTCTGCGACTTGGGGGCCACCCTTATCGAGCTGGCAAGGAAAGGGGTAAAAAAAGAACGAGACGAGAGGGCGCACGACCCCCCTTCCCTCCTCCCTCATGACTGCCCCGGCAACAGACGCCGCGACATGGCTCGCTGCCAGCGACGCCGCCCGGCCGCTCATCCGAGAGCTCTTTACGCCGCACGGCGACGATGTTGACGCGCCGGTAGCCCCGCACGCGGCAGAGCACGTCCAGGCTGTCGTCTCCGTCGGCCTCGCGGCCCTTAATCTCTTCCTCCAGGTCAACGTCACGGGGCCCGTGCCGCCGCGCCAGCCCATGGCCGACATCGAGGCGCTGTTCCTCGCCGCCAGCCGGGAGAGCGCCGCCGCGGATCCCGCCGCCGTGCAGAGGAAGAGCATGCAGAGACGCTGCCTCGAGCAGCTGCAGGTCGACGGCGTCTCGCCGTACCCCCACATCCCCTCGCTCGAGCTCTTCTGCCTCGCCCGCCACGTCTTCACGACGACGCTCTCCGTCGCCGTCGCCGCCGGCGACGACACGGTGCACGTGCCCGTCGGGGACGAGGACGAGCTGGGGGGAGCCGGGAGGCAAAGCCTGGCGTGGGCGAGGCTGCGCGTCCACGTCTGGCACTACAAGCTCATCGCGCAGCCGAGCCTCGGCGGCGGCTCCACGTTCACCAGGAGCGCGAACTGGATCGAGCTGCCGACGCTCGCGGGGCGCATCGCCGACGCGATCGAGGCGGCGCGCGGGAGGATCGTCGCGGGAGGACGGGACGGAGCGGAGGCGGTGCAGTTTCTCCTGGAGGCGGCCAACGTGAACATCCTGCTCGGCCGCGGCGAGCGGGCGCGGGAGCTCGTCGCCGAGGCGGCGGCCGCGAACGGGTTCGCGTACGCGCTGTCCGGGGCGCTGGGGAAGAGGACGAGGTTCCAGGAGAAGAGCATCAGCCAGCTGGTGGTGCTGGCGCTGAGCCAGGACGAGGCGGGCAGGGCGGAGGAGGGCCGGCAGGATGCCAGGCCACAGGCGTTGCAGCTCAACGACGACACGCTCCTCGAGGAGATACAGTTCACAAAGGAACACGACAATGCGGAAGAAGGGGTGGCGTCGTCCAGCAAGCTGCCGGAGAAGCTGGCGGCGCTTGTGCCGGACGAGCAGCCGCAGCTCGATCCTCTCGATCAAATCACGCTTCTGACCGAGGCCACAATCAAGGACACATTCTCCCCCGCGGACGCGCTGACGTCCGAGGAGATCCTGCCCTTTGCGGTCCGCGTCCTCGTCGACAAATCCACAAACTGGCAGACATACACGCAAGCCCTGCTCGTGCGGTCGCGCATCGAAGTGCACAGGAGCCGCACCGTCGAGCGCGGCGTGCTCCAGATGCAGGCCGTGGCCGACCAGGTCCTCACCGATACTACGTGCTCTCCGGACGCGACCGGGCCCGACGTCGAGGAGCAAGCAAGGCAAGCACGAGAATCCAGGCCGGACATTCCGTCGATCCAGATATCCGCGCCCGGCAGGCACGTGGGAGACGAGGCCGCACCCGCCACGTCCGCCCCGACCTCCTTCTTCCCCGCCGCCAAGGCCGCGGAGTCGGCGCCGGCGGCCGCGCGCCTACGCTACGTCCACGCCCTGTCCACGCCGCCGCGCTGGCACCTGGAGGCCGAGCTGGCCTACGCCTGGGCCGGCGTGGGCTCCGTCGCCTCCGCCCTCGAGATCTTCAAGCGCCTGCGGCTCTGGGCAGAAGTCGCCCTGTGCTTCGCCAGCGCGGCGGCGACCGGCGACGAGGACGGCCGCGGCGGCGGCGGCGAGGCCAAGGCCAGGGGAATCGTCCGGTGGCGGCTGTTCAACAGGACCGGCGCCGACGCCTCGTCCGCGTCCGATCCGGAGGACGAGGTCGCGCTCGAGAAAATCACCTCTCTCAAGGCGGCCGACTTTGCCGGCCCCGAGCGCCGGCCCGTCCCCCCCAACGCGCCGCGGCTGTGGTGCATCCTCGGAGACCTGGAGGGCGACGCCGCGCACTACGAGCGCGCCTGGGAGGTGTCGGGCCGCCGGTACGCGCGCGCGCAGCGCTCCCTCGCCGAGCACTGCCTGCAGCGGCAGGACCTGGAGGGCGCGCACGCGGCCTACAAGAAGGCGACGGCCGTCAACCGTCTCGACCCGGACATGTGGAGCCGCCTCGGCGACATCAGCCTCCGTCTGGCCCGCTTCGAGGACGCCGCCGAGGCGTACAACCGGGCCATCGGCAGCGCGACCGGCGAGCTCGGCGGCGAGGACGCCAAGACCTGGAGCAACCTGGGCACCGCGCTGCTGAGCCTGTACCGCGAGCGCACATCGCCGAGCCAAAACGGCACGGACCCCGCCGCCGCCGCGCGGCCCAAGCTCGAAACAGCAGACAACAGCAATAACAACGACGACGACGACAAGGACCTGGAGGCATACCAAGATCCGCAGAGGCTCCTCGCCCAGGCCTTCACCGCGTACAAGCGGGGCGCGGCCGCCGCCCACGACAACTGGCGCATCTGGGAGAACGTCGTGACGCTCGGGTGCCGCATGCGCCCGCCCGCCGTCGCCGACATCATCGCCGCCACGCGGCAGGTTCTCCGCATCCGGCAGACCGAGGATGCCGTCAACGCGCTCGTCCTCGGCACGCTCCTCCGCGAGGAGGTCCTGTCCCGCGACAAGGACGACGACGGCGGCGGCATCTACGAGCCGCCCCGCGGGTCCCCCGAGCGGCTCGTCGCCCGCGTCCTCGAGGAGGACGTGGTCCCGCTCATCACGCGCCGCGGCGAGCTCTGGTCGCTCGTCGCCAAGCTGCGGCTCTGGCGGCGCGACCGCGCCGGCGCCGTCGACGCCGCGGAGAAGGCCTGGCGCGCCGCCGTGGGAGGCGGCAGCGGCAGCGGCATGCTGTCCGGCGCGGAGGCGTCGGGATGGGCGGAGGAGGACGAGGCCGCGTGGCGGGACGTCGTCGCGCGCACGGACGAGCTGGTCGCCGTGCTGGAGACGTGCGGCGCCGCCGAGGAGCGCGGCACGGCGCAGCAGCAGCAGCAGCAGCGATGGCAGAGCAAGGCGAGGAGCGCGCTGCGGAGCGTCATGGGCCGGGGCAGGGCGAGCTGGGAGGGCACGGAGGAGTGGGCGCTGCTGGAGGGGCTGATGGAGGGACTCCGCGTGAAGAGATGACGGGACGAAACGAGAACAAAATCGAGGAAAAAAAAAAAAATTTGAAATAAAAAAGGTGTACGGGAATCGGGATTTTTAAAAAAAAAAATGAAGTCGTCATGTTTTTGAGGATATGTGGTATAGACAAAAATAGAAGAAGGAGACGCAATTCACAGTCTGCGCTATTCAAAGGCGTCATGGTTTGCAGAGCATCACGAATGACCGGCACTCTTCACAAGACACGGTCGCATTTTGTGACAGTCCTCGTCACTTGCCATCAGTGTAATCGACAAACATGTAGTACGTTTCAAGGTGCTTGCCGCGTCGACATTCACGCTGTGCCTAGCCGCTGTACTTCTTACAGATATCGCTTCATCAACCGTTCCAATCGTTTCCTAGCTCTCATAGTGCAGTCATGTAGTCCAACTCCCCACCGGGCCCCATCATTCATTTCAAACAAATCGCCTTAACCTCGAGACGTCCATTACATCTACACAGCTTCTTGTTTCTTCTCGTTTTCCTCTTTTTAGAGTTCTGTGCCGTAGATTGCTCCATTGAACCCGGCTTCGGACTCCACAGTGGTTCAGACTTGAAGGCCATCTTTTTCTATTTCTTGCCCTTCTTTCTGCCGGGAACCACCTTGAAACCGGCTCCCTGCATGGAAGTCGCACTGACTTCGGATTCCCGTGGCGTCTGATGACTGCTGCCACCCTTCTTTGCGACCTCGCTCCAGCCGCCGGAAGCACTCCTGGTATCAACAGGAGCGATGCTCTTCTCGAAAATGCCCTTCTCAGCGAGCTTCTTGCGGCGAACATACTCTTCGGCAAAGTGCCGCCCATCCATAGTGGTGGAGCTCGCGTAGACCGCGTCGGCAATCAGGCCAGTGTCCAGGGGCAGGGCCTCCAAGGTAGACTGGAAGCTGGCGACTGCTGCAGTGGTTAGAATCGTAGTCATTCGCATATTCCAGGTGAGTCAGACTTACTATCAGTGGTAATTCCACGCGACAACTCTCGGTGAGTCCATGCATTGAACTCCTCGATGGCAGTGTTCCCAGCAGCTGCGGGTGCTGCACGCTGAGCAGGCACGGCGGCAGCGGAAGGCTTCGGGCTGGGACGCGCCGCAAGAGGCGCGGGTTTAGCACTGGTATTGCTTGCAGGCCGAGCAGGCGTCACCGGGCCGCCGGGAGTCTTCACCTTGCCACCAGCGCCCACCGTAGCCCATCCGGCTCCTGGGGGCGGGGCCGTTGCGGTTACGCCCGTGGCGTTCAGTCCCTGCGGCTTTCCAGCCAGGTTGGCGTAGCTCTTCGACACGTTGGCCGGGGCGGCGGCACCAGTCTGCACCGCATGCTGTATGGACTTCTGCTTGCGCACTTCTTCTTCTTTCTGTATCTCTGCCAAGGTCTTCTTGCCCAGCGAGGATGCCGAAACGGATGCGCGCATGTTGGCTCCCTTCTGAGGTCCAGGCTTAGCCCAAGGGGTGGCACCAGATCCAGGCGAGCCATGGCCCCAGGTGCTTGCCGCGGGCAGAGCGGCAGCAGCGGCGGCGGCGGCAGCAGCCTTCTCGCGCTCCCGCATGAGCGCACCCTCCTGTTCCATGGCGGCTCTTCGCTGAGCGGCGGCAAGCTCCTCGGCCTTGGCAGCCTTGCGTGTCTCTGCTTCTTGAATTTCTTTTAGACTCGGGCCTCTCTGCCCCTCCTGGCCCGGCTCTTTGGCCCAAGGAGCTAGTGGGGGTGGCTGAGTAACCTCGGGTGTGGCCGTCTGTGATCGGCTGTACTGTTCAGGCAGGTTTGAGCGTACGCGCTGTGCCGTCGGGGCGGGAAGAGGCGTTGCCGAAGACGGGGGGGGAAACGGCATCGGCATCCCGGGTTCCATGTAGACCTCGGGTTGATCGACTGCGGCGGCAGCCTGCTGGGCGATTTGAACCTGCTCGGTGAGAGACAGGGACTCGTCATCCATCTGCTTCTTCTTCCTGCCCGCTTTACCGGGCTGTCGACTGGCAGTGGAGGGGTCAGCGCCCTGGATCGCCTGGGATACCTGTGTGTTGTCGTCAATGTTAGATGCCGCCTGCTCAGCTTCATGTTGTGCGCGAAGACCCTCGAACTCTTGGAGACGATCTCTGAAGCCTTCAGGATCTTCAGACAACTGTGTGCTCTGGGGAAGGCCGGCTCTCAGACCTTCCTCGACGCTCATCTGATCAGCCGTACCTGTGAGTTCATTGCCGCCCATCGCAGCGGGAAGCATCTGACGCTCAGAGCCACCGAGACCTAGCCGCTCTTCCAAACGATATTGGTCGTTTCCGGCCCTGGTGTGCAGAAAATGACCGCTAGCAGGATCTACGAAAGGGCCCAGAGCTCCCATTCCGGGCATCTGCTGAGCCTGTGCGCCGATGTTGCCGAAGCTCGGTTGGCTCTGGAGACTTTGCGCGCTGGAGTGATGCTGTAGCCCCTGGCCATGTATCGGGAACTTTGTCATGGCCTGTTGGCGCATGACGTAGTCTCTCTGTTGGGCCATGATGTACTGCTCCTCCTGCTTGCGGCGCTCGAGGTTGTTCTGTTCCTCGGCCGTGAGCGTCCTTCCGAAGCTCGGAAACACACCACTTAGAGGGGGAATGACGCCGGTGTTGCCGTTGTAGGCGCCTGCCTGCGCCGGCGGACCATGAGGAATGCCGATCTGAGGGACCAGGAATGGCTCACGCGAATTTCCTATGCGACGAATGAGCTGGCCAAGAGGTTCGAACTCGGGGTCTTCGACCTTCTTGACCCGAAGGTCAGGCGTGAAGAAGTTGGCCTTGTACCAGTCATTCATTTCGAGACCGGTGAAGGGCCCTTGCACCTGGCCCTGCGGATCGAGATACACCCACCTCATGCGATCAGGCATAACCATCTGGCGGGACTGCGCTGCCGACAGGTCGCTGGGTATGTGGCCGCCGAACGGCAAAGTCCCAGAAATAGGCGTAAATGACTGGCCGCCGAGGTGCTGACCGGGCTCAGAGCCGGGGATGTGAGCATATCCTCGGGCCGTGTCGCTCGACGGGAACATTTCCTCAAAGACACCACGATTTGCTCGCATCGGGCTCTCGGTGTCCCTTGGGGGCTCCGCAAAGTTACCGCGTCCAATTGCACCGAGGGGGTTCCCTTGGCGCATGTCGCCGTCGCCGCCGGACTCGTACTCATTGCTCTGCATCTGCGCCTGCATGGCCGGGGGAAACAAAGAACCGAGCTTACTGCCACGGCCAATGCTGCCCGCGCCGAGCCCGCCAGACCCAGCTGGACCGAAAACATTGCCCAGGTTGCCCAGACCGGGAGATTGCAGTTCTCCCAGGTTGCCGAAGAGAGAATTACCGAAAGCGCCCCCAAAGTTCGGGCGATCGCGATCCGGCGTGCCGACAGAAGCCCCGGGGGCGGCCCAGCCCGGCATACCTCCGAGGGGGTATGCTTTGGTGGCACCGACGCTAGAGGTCTGGCTGCGGTCGCTTCCGTCCAGGTTTCCGGGCCCGAGACCTCTGGATAAAGGTCCAAAAGGCCCATTGTGATCCTGGGACATACCGGTGAAATGCCTGCCATCGTTGGCAGAATCTCCGTCATCGCGATTATGCGGACTGCGGTAAGGATTGGTTTCGGATGGGCTGTTGGGCTCATCATCGCCTAAGCGCAAACCCGACATGCCAAAATCACCCGCCGAGCCTTTCACCGGAGTTCCCAGAACACCAGCGCGACTTCCACTGGCATCGATCTCCTGTGAACCCCCGAGCATAGCGCTACCGGATAACTCTTCATCCCCGAAGGGGTCCGTGTCAGTGCGAGGTCTCGTTTTCCAAGGCTGTTGTCCGGAAGGCGTAGTATCACCCCTCTTCGGGCTCATATTGTCGGAGCTGTCTTTGGGCATGAGGTGAGCAAGTCTGCTTCCACCGGACGCCCCTCCGGCCCGCTTGTCACCAATTGCAGATGGACCCATTGAGAAATTACCGAAAGCGCCCGCACCAGGTGTGGTTGGGTTGGAGGATGGCCACATGGAGCTCATTCCTACGTTCCCGGCGGTGTTAGCTCGCACTAGGTTGGGCAGGGATGGCTTCTCGTGGTCGTGAGAAGTCTGCTCAGCCGGCTGTTCGTCCACGTCAGTTTCTCGGGCTTCTCCGCCCTTGCGGTTGAACCAGAAAGTCTGGTCGTCCCTGGCGAATCTGTTGGCCGCCGTCGGAGATCCCAGGCCGGAGCTGCTGAATGGATTCGAGTCGACGGTCTCGCGGCGGCGCGTGGATGGTCGAGTCGCGGACGATGGAGAGGTGAGACCGTACGCGTTGCCAGAGCCATGCGAGATGGATGGCTTGCGAGCGGTACCGTTCGGCTGATGAGATTCCTTGTTCTGTGTAGGAGGCTTGAGCGGTGAGTTGATGTCAGTCAGAAAGGCCTAAAGAGATGTTCAGTGTCAGAAACCGATGTCAGTTCGCTGCAAGACGTCGTCATGTACCTCTTTCTCGTCCGACGAATAGCTTTGGAGCCCCATAGGTGTGCTTTGCCCATTCTGGTTCCAGCATGCGCCCGGCTCCTGGGGGATGTGATTTTCGTTGCTCTTGCCCCAGCCCCTGCCGCTGGTCCCGTTGACACTGCTGGGATCCCAGCCAGGGATGAAAAGTCGAGATGGATCGTCGCTGAACTTCTGGGCACGGTACATATCCAAAAGATTATCTTTAGTATAACGACTGGGTTCAGCCTCGAGGGTGGTACCGGCACCGGCAGGCTCAGCAGGTGTCGGCTGGGCGGCGGGTTCTGTGAGCGGTGCATTCTGTATGGTCTGGCCTAGTGGCGTCGTCGAGGCACGACGGAATGTCATTGTGCCGTTTGCTGAGCGACCATCTCGGCGAGCCCTACAATGAGATGACGGTTAGTCGACTATTCTAAATACTGCGAGGTGACACCAGGATCGGTGGTCATGCTGTAATACAAGTTTGCTACAGCCGCGTCGAACAGGCGAAAAAAGCACACGATACAACAGAACCCCCGGATTTCGGAAGTATGCGTTTTTCATAGGTCTTGGTCTTCTTTTTCCCCCTTTTATGTTTTCCAGTACAGGGCGCCAAGAAAAAAAAAAAAAACAAGGGACCAGATTTCAGGCCAAGGGGGAGAGGTAGGAGGGGAAAAACTCACCAGTCGCCCCCTATGGCGGTTCGACCGTCACCTCTGCTAGCCCTAGAATCGCGGTTGGCATTCTGACCGGCGGCAGCCGAGGCGAAGCTCGATGGAAGATTGGACGGCATTTCGAAAACAGGATTGGGAGGGTCGGCTTGGCGTGAAGCGCGTTGTTGCCACGTCTTGCTGGCGAGGCTGGTAGCTTTGATAAAGTAAGTAAGTATACGACACCGGGAAGGGCGACGTCAATGGCGATGATATGATGGAATTGCAAATATGAAGCTGGCTGAGGCAACGTAAGATTGCTGGTTGGCGCTTGCAGTGAAAGCGAGACGAAGATGACAGATGTTGGAGGTCGTGTTGAGGCGTGAACGTGACGTTGGATGAGCACTTGGGAAGAAAAGCCAACAAGCTTTTTTGGCAAAGGCAAAATTGGAGGTCCAACACCACCGAATTGGCTGCTCCCCGGGGGGGCGGTAGGCGAGACCAGCAGTGCGCTAGACTCGAAACAGCAGTATGCCGGGGTTTACCCGTCCAGAGCTACGAGGGCTGAATCCTAACGCAAATTGAGTTGGAGCTATCAGTCGACTGCGCAAGTCTCGATAATAAATACCACCAGCTTGTTGCGGGAGACGTGCAATGTGTCGCTACTCAAGTCAGGTTGTCAGGCTATTCGGCTGCTGAGAAATCTCGGATGAATCCTTGCCAATGGCTCATATCACCGTTGAAAGTCGGGAGTCATCACACTTTCGCTGAACCTATACGTGTAACCACCTATCGTCATCGGCCAATGGCCAGGAGCCAGCCAGTCACCGCTTCCGCTGCAGTAGCCACCCAGAGGTCGCAGTCTTGACCATGATTCTGGTATATATCGATATATTTCTATATAAATATACATTAAAGGCAAATAAAAAGCAAGGACGTCAACATCCCCCTCAAAAAAAAAAAAAAAAAACTGCACAGCAAAATTCAGCCACGTTTGCTGGTGGGTATCAAATCATCTCCATCCATCTGTGTGAAAACAAAAAACATTCATCAAAGATTCTTAAGAAAGTGCTGTTTGAACTTTCTGTTGGCGCGATCCGCGGAGCGAATCATGAGTTGGTCGCCGTGAACCTCGAATGCAAAAACTTGTGACGACTGCTGACCATCAGTCGCATCCGTGGACGGAGCAGGCAACTCGATTCTGAAAGTCGTCCCCTCCTTTGGCACAATCTTGAGGCCTCTTTTTGGCGTAATGATCTCGATGACAAACTTGCGGTCGCGCACAATGATGCCCTTGATGCCGACACGGCCAAAACACCGGCTCCGGACGACCTCGGCGGCGGCACCGTGCAGCTCCGCACTGGCCAGTTTCGCAGCAGCGGCGGCGCCTCCGGTGTATATCTCCTGTCCCAGGAGCTCGTGCGCGTAGCCTATCCAGAGTCTGTTTAGGCTCGTGTAGATGTCGTACGACTGTCCGGTTGCCGGGACGTGGTGAAGTCCCAGCTTGCGGCGCTGTCGGGACGACAATGGTTTGGGCTTCTGCCGACTCCTTTCCTTCTTCTCTTGTCTCTGCTTACGTCGGGAGTTGCGCGCATTCAGGGCAGCTGGCGGCGGCGAGGAGCGTCGAAGATGTAGGGTGCGATGTTGAATTTTGTCGGAAAAGATGCGGTTGACGGAGTCTTCGGGATGGGCGCGCGCAAGCAGCTCCTGCGTGAGGGGTTGCGGCCCCGACATTCTCCACGGGAGGTAGTGGGCGCGTGCTGCGGCGTGATGATGGTGCGTGCTTGCTTGCTTTGCTGTTGGAGATGATTTGGTCGGATGGTTGCTCTAACTTACAGGGAGGCTACAAAAAAGAAGAAATCTACAATGGAGTCAGCCAGTCAGCCGATGGAGCCTCTACTCGCCCCGTTGCCGACTCTAGCTACCAGAGTATGTAAAAGGGCTACATCGTTGTTTAGCAATGCGCAAGCGAGCCTTGCGGTTCCCAGACTATTGGAACCAATCTATGAGTGAGTCCACATGGATGAAGAAGAATAAAAATCGAAGCGAGTACTAAAATTTTTCAAATTAGAAGCCGTCAACTTGGATATTCTAGACGACAAGTGACAGATTTGACAGACTTGGCGCATGTAGGTACAGTACAGCACTAAAGTACAGTACCTACAGTACATACTACTACCTACCTGTAGGGTGGTGGGTGAGTGGTTCATTGCGCGCCAATCTACCATGATAATGATCAGTACTCATGTACATACAGTACGTATATACGTACGTCAAGAAGCGGACGGATGGATATCAAGGCTTCTAACCAATACCGGATAGCCATCATTCATGTCACATATCTTACCTGTCAATCATGACAGAATGACGCATCAGACGAAAAAGTGTCGGTATCGTGGAAGCTACAGGTTGTATGGACAGCACCTGCTAACTAGTAGGTACTGTACCTGCGCAGGCACAGTACATACAGTATATAATCTGTACACCACGCAGTATGTACTTCTGTTCCTGCGGCCCTTGCGGCAGGTCGGTGCCCCCACGTGACAGCGCTAGTAAGGCGGGTTGTGAGCGAGCGTCTTCCAGGAGCCGAGGCCTGGAAAGCTACCTACAGTACATTTAGTTGAGTACTAAGGCGCCGAAGTGACAACTACGGCTCTGCGATTTGCGGAGTGCTGGCCAGTCAGCTCTCTACTACGATTCTACCCCTCTGCCATTGCTACCTCCTTCGTGGATGGCTGCAGATCCTTGTTGATGAGTTATTCCGTGTCGGTTGTCGCCGTCTCGCTCACCTCGAGACCTGCGCTGCAACGTCTCTGAATCCTCACGCATCCGCTGCTTTGAGACTTCAGGATGGCCGGCACTGACAAGCCCATCGACCCCACCACCGGCTCTGCCCCCGACCTGCAGATTCTGGGTGACGAGATCACCCTGCAGCCTGGCAGCTACCTCGAGCCCGAAAAGGGCAGCTCCAGGGACAAGGAGGAGGCATTGATGAATCAATTTGCCTCGTTTCGATCCGAACCACTACAGTGAGTGTCAGGCCTTCATCTGTCATACGGCACTCCTTGCCTTCATCCGGCTGGCTGCCGTCATTGACCTGGCCTGGCTGATCATATCTAGATTTCTGCGCGAGGTGTCCCTCTACGTCTCTGGCCAAGGATGGCGCGCGTACGACAATGTCATAGGACAACCCGTCTTCTACCCCGGCTTCACACAAAACATGACCGCCATGGTCATGTCTGCGCCACTTCTGCAGAAACGAATCTCGCAGTTGGCCGAGAACCGCGTCGCTGTCGAAGTGCAGCAGGGCCTGCTCAACAAAGATGACAAGGACTTTGCCACAAGGCGCACACAAAGACGAGTCGCCCTCGAGAACTCCCTCCAGGAAGTCGCCGAGAAAATGACAGACGACATGATTTGCAAGATGGAAAGCAAGACGTTTATCCGAGGCGCCTACTACATGGTCACTCAGCTCCTAACCCGAGCATATCACCAGGGCATCCATGTTTCTAGCGAGGAGGTGCTGCGGTTGCGCAAAGTCGCCGACTTGGCTGCCAAGAAGAAGCAAAGTATCGTTTTTCTCCCGAGCCACCGCTCGCACGTCGACTATGTCAGCCTTCAGCTCATCTGCTACCGCCTCGGACTGACCTTGCCGGTGGTCGTGGCTGGCGATAACCTCAATTTTCCATTGGTGGGCAACTTTCTGCAGCACGCGGGTGCCATGTGGATTCGCCGTGCCTTTGGCGACGATGCACTTTACTCGACCCTGGTCCAGTCTTACATCGATACGTTGCTGCAGCAAGGTTACAACTTCGAGTGCTTCATCGAGGGCGGTCGGTCTCGGACTGGAAAGCTCTTGCCACCCAAGTTTGGTATTCTCAGCTTCGTCCTGGACTCGATATTGTCAGGCCGTGTTCAGGATACTATAATTTGCCCCGTTAGCACGCAGTACGACAAGGTCATCGAGACGGAGGGCTACGTTACCGAACTGCTAGGTGTGCCAAAGAAGAAAGAAAACCTTGCTGACTTCCTATCCGGCGGCTCGTCTGTTCTTTCTTTGAAACTTGGTCGCGTGGATGTGCGGTTCCATGAGCCATGGAGTTTACGACGATTCATCGATGACCAGCTCTCCAGACTGCCGAGCGTCCCGCCTGGACTAGACACCGATCATCGCAACCCTGCTGTGAGGGCTGTTCGTGAGAAGATTTTGCGCACCCTCGGATACAAAGTGCTTGGAGACATCAATGCCGTGTCCGTTGTTATGCCCACCGCTCTGATCGGTACTGTGCTGCTTACTCTTCGTGGTCGCGGTGTCGGTAAGCAAGAACTTACTCGTCGAGTTGAGTGGCTCACTGCCAGAGTCCGGGCGAAGGGCGGTCGTGTTGCTCATTTTGGCAACGCACCGCTGTCTGAAATTGTTGACCGCGGGCTCGAGGTTCTCGGAAAGGACTTGGTTGGGGTCGTGGATGGTCTCGCCGAGCCCACATATTACGCCGTTGATCGCTTCCAGCTCTCCTTCTACCGCAACATGACTATCCATCTTTTCATCTACGAGGCTCTGGTCAGCGCTGCCATGTACACACGCGTGAAACGCGGTGGTGGACCGTCGATGCAAGTAATTGAATTTGAAGAGCTGAAATCGACGACGTTGTTTCTGTCCTCACTCTTTCGTGGCGAGTTCATTTTTGGTAGCGCTGGTTTAGATGCCAATTTGGATAAGACCTTGAGGGGACTAGAGGCTGATGGCGTGGTGCAGCTGACGAGAGACGAAAAGGGCAACGTTCTCCAAGTTGGCTTGTCAGACGGAGAACGAAGAGCCGGGCGTGAAAACTATGACTTTTACTGCTTCTTGATCTGGCCCTTCATCGAGGCTACGTGGCTGGCTGCCGTCTCATTGATGGGCCTCTGTCCAACCAGCACCGCGGGCGATGTATGGGTAGAGCAGTCCAAAGCACAGAATAGTGCGCAATTGGTGAGTTGATTGTGTTGTCGGATGACCCATGTCCGCCGCTGACGACGAAATAGCTCGGGAAAACTCTATACCACCAAGGTGATCTCTCATACTTCGAGGCAGTGAACAAGGAGACACTCAAGAATTCGTACACTAGATTCGAGGAAGATCAGATGGTTCACGTGGTCAAGTCAAAAGACGCAAAGATTCCACCGCGCATGCAGCTCGACCCCTCGTGGCGGCCGCCGAGGGACGCGGAAACGGGCGCGCTGTTGGCAGAAGGGAAGCTCTGGGACTTTACGGAAAAGATTGCTAGCTGTCGCCGAGAGGGTAAGAACCGAAGGGACGGCGCCACGGTCAGCAGTCGCGTGCTGCGTCTGACGGACGAGCTCGGACGCCAGCTCTTTGAGCAGGCTGAAGAGGGGGCCAAGACGGGCAAGCAAAAGATTCCGAATCGTCTCAGCAGGGAGGAGCAGGAGACGCTGCACAAGAGTGTAGTGGAAGCACGACGTCGGAGAAAGATGCGAAGCCGGCCAAATCTATAATTGTTGGCTGAGAGGAACATGTACCAAGAATTTCTGTAATGTATGATGTGGTAGGGTAGGATAGAGGTCACCCGACCAACGATGTACAATATGAGCTTTGGGGTGTGAGATTTCACAAATGCTCATATATATAGCTCATAATTCGATAGTATCTACGGCGTTGACAACTTTTTTGACTCGTCTTCGCGAGTTCCCTTATAAAATTTCCTTTTTAGGTTCCAAGATGATATTATCTATTAGTCTAACGGCCGGCCCCCCGGCATGCCCGACATCTTCCCCGGGCACAGCCTCTTCCAGCGGCAGCATCTTGATGGCGCCGCTGAGGACCGCTCCATGCGCGGGGACCGAGTCAAGCTCCTGCAACGTCTCCGGGTCCGCGAGCGAGATGTAGTCCACCTCGAACAGCACGCGCTCGGTGGGGGGCAGCCTCGCTTGCGCACGAGCGACCGCGTCAACGACCGCGCGCGCCGCGCCGAGCACGTCCGCGCGGCCCGCACGCCCATCGACCTGGTGCGCGCGGGCGGCGGACGCCAGCGCGCGGTGCAGCAGGACGGCGATGCGGCGCCTCCGCTCGCCGAGGTACACGTTGCGCGAGCTGCGGGCGAGGCCGTCGGGCTCGCGCTCGGTGGGGCAGACGACGACGTGGGCGGGCAGGAGGAGGTCACGGACCATGCGGCGGACGACGAGCGTCTGCTGGACGTCCTTCTGGCCAAAGTAGACGCGCTCGGGCTGGACGACGCTGAGCAGCTTGAGGCAGACGGTGGCGACGCCGCGGAAGAAGGTGGGGCGGCTGGCGCCCTCGAGGACCTCGCCGACGGGGGTGATGGTGACGAAGCTGCCCTTGCTGTCGGGCTCCTGGCCGGGGAAGCCGGAGGGGTACATGTCGGCGGTGGAGGGGGCGAAGACGGCGGAGACGCGGCCGAGCGGGGCGGCCGAGTCGGCGAGCTCGCGGTCGAGGCGGGCGAGCAGGGCGGCGTCGGCGGCCCAGGCGGCCGGGTAGGAGTCGAGGTCCTCGCGGGCGCCGAACTGCGCCGGGTTGACGTAGACGCTGACGACGACGTGGTGGTTCTCGCGGGCCGCGGCGCGGACGAGCGCGAGGTGGCCCTCGTGGAGCGCGCCCATGGTGGGCACGAGCCCGACGGAGCGCTGGGCGAGCAGGTGCGGCTTGCGCCAGCGGCGGACGGCGTCGACGGTGCGCAGCACCCGGATGGGCGACGACGAGGAGAGCTTCTCGGCCGGAGACGAGCAGGGCGCGGCGCGGGAGGAGTAGAGGCGAGGGGGCGAGCGAGACGCTGCTGCTGCTGCTGTGGCAGCGAGGCGCGGACGGTGGATGGAGGCAGAGAGCATCTTCGTGGATGGTGGTCTTTGGGGGGGGGGGGAGAGAGGTGAGAAGTTTGTGGGGTTAGAGAAATGGTGGCATTGGCGGGTTTGTAGTCCGTAAGCTAGACCGCATGATCCATTGCTCCCCTGGTAGGGGCCGGGGACAATTAATTGCGAGGAGTTATGAATGATCGTGACGATATCTGCCGCGGAGTTTTGGGGACGGTATGGATAGGAAAGTTGTTGGTTGGTGGATGACTCAGCAGCGGCTACTATGCAGACACGGCCTTCTTCGCATTTTATAAGAACACTGCTTTTCAATGTTCATCATTATTGATATCTAACAACGTCATTATGTCTAAGTCTAACAAGATTCAATACACCATATTCTAATCGTCCGCATCATGGAAAAATTATGTCAGTAACCGAAACGCCGAGAGATGAGAGTGAGCACAACGCATTGCCCCGAACATGCATCCATCACCTGTCTACGCCATGCCGCCGGAACCAGCACCCTGCTTGAGCTTGGTCCAGCGAGTGCACAGGCCGACCAGGGTTGCTATTCCCGTGGCGGCGATGCAGAGAGCAAAGACGACCTTGAGGCCGTGCATGTAGCCGTCGATGACGATAGGGATTTGGTCGGCGGGGAATGCTTGTCGGATGTTGGTGGCGCCAGTCAGGATGAGTGTGCCTTTGTCAATCTCGGGCGCGCGTCGCATGACGTAGCTGACCATTTGGTTGAGGAATGCGGACTGGGCGGCGGAGACGAGAAAAGCTCCTCCGAGACCTTGAAAGACTTTTGAATAAAGTTAGTACAAGAGGTGTCTACGACGAGGGTGTTAGCCCCAGCAGGATAACTTACAGAGAAGCATGCCAGTGGCAGAGGCGAGGTCCTTTGGCTCGACGGTGCCCTGGACGGCTATCATAGGAAGCTGAAAGGCGGTGCCCCATCCGGCGCCGGCGACGATCTGGTAGCCGATCCAGACACCAGTAGACGTGTTGACGTTGAACAAGAATAAAAGGCCGGCACCAATGGTGGCGACAGCACCGCCGCCGATGAGGAGCGGCTGGTAGTAGCCGGTCGCCGAGACGATGCTGCCGCTGGCAACAGTGGAGATGGTGACGGCAATGATGAAGGGCAGGTTGCGGACGCCGCTCATGGTTGGGCTCGCGTTATGTACAGATTGAAAATATACGGGGATGTAATAAATGGCGGCGAAGAAGCCTCCCGCGAAGATGAAGCTGTATATCATGGCGACGACAAGGGTGCGGTCCTTGACCAGCTTCGGAGACACCATGGAGCGCTCGCCCTGGAAGTACTGCAGCAGAGCCCAGGCGCCAATGATGGCGACGAAGCCGACGAGCAGGCCGATGACGACGGATGAGCTCCACGGGTGAGCGGAGCCGCCATACTGGATGGCGAGGATGTAGGTGATGGTGGCGCCCATCATGAGGACGACGCCGAGAGGGTCCGTCTGGAGAATCTTCTCGCGGAGGGGCGCCTTCTCCGGGACGGCGTTGCGCGGGGTCTGGAAGAAGAGGAAGATGACGGCGGCGGAGATGGCGCCGACGGGCAGGTTGATGTAGAAGCACCAGCGCCAGGAGACGTTGTCGGTGAAGGCGCCGCCGAGCAGGGGGCCGATGACGCTGGCGAGCCCGTAGGAGGCGCCGAGGATGCCGGTGAAGGCGGGCCGGCGCTTTGGCGGGGCGGAGAAGGCAATGATGGTGTAGGCGCCGGCGCCGAGGCCGGCGGCGCCGAGACCGGCGATGGCGCGGCCGGTGATGAGGGCCTCGGCGTTGGGGGCGGCGCCGCAGATGGTGGAGCCGACCTCGAAGATGAGGATGGCGACGAGGAAGGAGGTTTTGAGCGGGAAGTACTTGTATATCTTACCCCAGGTGGACTGGAAGGCGCCGACGGTCATGAAGAAGGCAGCGCCGTACCAGCCGACCTTGTCGAGGCCCTTGAACTCTTCTGTGATTTTGGGGATGGCGGTGGCGACGATGGTCTGGGAGAAGGCGTGGTCAGCTGGCCATGTTGAAGTGAGGAAGAGATGTGGGATGAAGATGATGATGATAATGGTGGTGGTGATGGTGGTGGTGGAGGAGGACTGACCATGTCGAGAGCTAGGAGAAAGATGGCGAGCACGAGGGCAACGACAATAAATATGAGCTTAGTGCCGGAGGGATACTCGTCCTCGTCGTCATTGTTGGTGTCGGACGTGGCAGCGGCGGCGTCGACGCCCTTTTCAGCGAGAGCCTCATCTTTGTGGCTGCTGCTGCTGTCCGGGATGTGCTTGTCGAGCGGGTGGTCGTCGCCGGCGAGCGTGGGCGTGGCCGAGGTGGCCCAGCCGGCGTGGTCGCGAGGGATCTCGAGAGTGTTGCGCGGCGAGGTCATGACTCTCGGTGGGTTGTGAAGAGAAGAAGAGGTGTAGAGTCCACAGGGGAACACGGGGGAGATGATGTTGGAACGGGGGAAAGCTATCGAAGTATATCAAGAATCGTCTTTGGATGTATATACAAGGTTTGTTGTTTTTTCGAAAGAAACAGAGAGGAGAGAATAGGCGGCTTTTAATATAAGAATCTGCTCACGAGAGAGTAGAAGGAGAGTCTGTATATTTTGCTCATGCCCGTTGCTACTCCGCCCTACGTGGAGAATGAAGGGGCATCAGCTTGAGGGCTCAACCGGTCTGAATCATCGCAGAGCCCTCAGACTCAGCACCAGCATCAAGCCGGTACTAGGCAGGCAGGCTGGTGTGAGATGAGGCGTGGCCCAAAAAAAAAAAGGTTCAAGCCTCAGCTGTGGATTTACGACGGGCAAAGTCCATCCAAGTCCGCATCGCTGATCCGGCGGACGGCGGGAGACCCGTTCCGCGCTACGGCACCGAAAGGGAAAAAGGAAAAACTTCGATAAATAAATAAAAAAAAAAATATTCACCAAATGAGATGATGCATTCGGTCCCTCACTTTCAACCCCTATTTGAAGTTTTTTTTTTTTTCGGACGCCATTGTTTAAAAAGCCCTCACGCGTTCCGGAGTTATGCGCAGTAACGAATCGAGGGAAATGGGGGTGGCTCGGGCCAACTAGAAAGAACAAAAAAGGCTGTACTAGCGTTTTTATCCATAGAGAGCAAGGCGATGATGAGAAGGAGAAAGAGTACTAGGTAAAGACTATGGTGCCGGAACTTTTATCAGCCCACTCGTCGTCATCTTGTAAAAGGAAAATACGTATAGAGTTTCCGCCAATGGGAGGAGAGAGGAGGGGGACCTGATATGTCCAGTTTCAAGGGGGTTAGAAGTTTTCTCAAAGTCAGGTATAGACATGGCCTGATGGTTTTTGTATTTTTCTTTTGCGATTCTCTTCTACCCTTGTTTTGGATGGCTGAAGACCAAAGAAGGAAGAAAAGAAAAGAGAAAGAAGAAACTTTACATGCTTCCGTCCGATATGCTCACTTGAGTTTGAGACACAAGAACTACTAAAAACAAAGAAAAAAGTGTATCGAGCGGCCGAAAAGAATTAAAAACTCAAAAGTGTGATGAAACAAAACGAAGACAGAGATGTGTACATAACCCATCAAAACTACACGTCCTGGCCCGGGGTCCCGATTGTGTTGAAAAATTGGGAGCAATACGGATGAGATTGCCTTCGGAGACATTCCAGGGAGTTTCGGGATCGGGTTTGTCGGGCAGCGGTGCCTTGAACAACGTAACCTTTGGTCGTTGGTTCTCAACAGGCACGCTTGTATCATGACGCGACGTTGGGAGGGATTGCCAGACCACCCCTCCGCCGCGCATCCCAAACCCTCTCTCTCTCTCTCTGTGTGTGTGTCTCTCTCCGTTTGCCTCATCTTGCTTTCTTCTTCCAGGACTTCATACTGGCAAGTTTCTCGGGGCTCGCGGATATGACGAGTACCACCACTGGCAGTGCAACGCCACAAGGCTGGCGGGACGTATGTCGTGAAGTGAAAGCCTCGATTTTAGTTTTAATACAAAAAAAATGAAAAAAAAAAAAAAAAGACAGAGAGAGAGAGAGAGACACAGAGAGAGAGAGAGAGAGAGAGAGAGAGAGAGAGAGAGAGAGAGAGAAACAGGCTCTTGTCCGCCTAGCTCGTCGAAATAGCCTGCTTCCCTTTTCGAGCGTGGCGCTTCGTTCTATGGAACAAGACTAATAAAAAGCCTCTTGGAAAAAAAAAAGCCTCATGAGACTTATCAATCAGGAAGGGGGGGAAAGGGCTGTAAATGGATGGACTGGGCTGCGCGCCGCAAACGGATAGGTCGCCGCCGTCGCACCACCTCTGTTGGTTGTCATGTGCTGCTTCTGTTGGTTTCTTTTTTTTTTTCCTTTCTCTTATTTTCTTTATTATTAATATATATATTTCTTTCTAAATCTTAATCTCTTGTCAGATCCGCCCGACGGCGGAGGTTTTTGCTGGGGCCCATGCGGACTTGCTTCTCAAATTGGCTGCTTAAAAATCATGAGCGAATCTCGACAGGAGAGCGTCTGATGACCCCGTTCTTTCCTCGAACCCGTTCGTCTCAGCCGCAGAGGTCAACCTCTCGTAATCATGGCGTGGAACTAATTAGGGGGAAAGGGGGGCTTCTTGCGAACTGAGATCCGACTCCTTCGTATGGTACAGCAGTGATCCAGGCAAAGTGCCTAAGCTTGCCAACGTCCTCGTGCGCAGAAAGCCGTGTACAGTACATAACGTATGTATCCTGCGCGCTGTATATCGAGCCGACTGGAGGAATGAGGCTCCGCGACAGGGCCCGGCGTATAGGGCGTTAAATCCGCCACAGATCCGCCAACCAAAGGAAGCAGTGAGGAGGAGGAGGGGGTGGGCGGGAAACTTTGGTGCTTGCTGCTAGCTATGGATGGATACTGCTCATTATAGTGCACATGCGCTTTATTATTTATTTTTGTTTTTATTTTGTTTATTTTTCGTTTTCACTCGGAGGGAGTTGCGCCTTATCTCCGCTCACTCGATGTGCGACCACCTTTATACTTTATATAGTTAGCTGTTGAATAAAGTGTTGTAGCACCAGCATTAGTACACAGTAATGTGGTTGTACATGAATGCTGTCGAGAAAAGCAGTGGGCACGGAGTAATCTGCACGGAGTAATCTCATGTGATGGGCGCTGTTTCTGAGAACGAGTCACATATTGATACTCTTTGTCCTAACCTTGATGCCTTTCCGCTAAAACCCGATAATGATTACGCGTAGGGATGGTTAGTAAAATCAGACGCCGAGAATCTCCGCTACTGGGACGGACGAGACTTCTTCGCATGGTGTGAAAAGGGAGTGCTTTCAAAAAAAAATGAATCTGTACGGTGCAGCACACATGTACGATTCGTCACGCCATCCAGGCTTCCAGAGATGGTAAGCTTTCTCTAGCAGCACGGGCTACAAGGCCTTCATAGATAGGCGCGCTGCGTTGCCGCGGACGTATTCCATCATATCTTCAAGGGCTCGCTGGTCGTCTCCGGCCTTGAGCTGCTCAATAGTGGCGTTTTCATCGTAATCAAGCGAGCCGAAGCCCCCGTCGACCCAGCCGTAACGTAGCAGACGACGTCGCGGGTCTGCCTTGAGAAAGTCGTTGATCCAGAGTTGCTCCTCGCTCAGGTCACGAAAATGACTGTTGTCCTCTTCCTCCTCGCCCCGTACTTGACTATCCTTCCGCTCAGTGTGTTGACTCCCAGAACCCTCAGAGGCAGCCTCTGACCCGTCGCTAAGCTGGGGCTCCACGTCATCATCGCGCCACTCACCATCAGAATCGTCGTCACCGCCGTTATCGTAGAAGTCTCTCGGTGGAAATGACTCGCCGGCGACAAACTCAACGAGCCTCGGCAGCCCAAACTCCCGCAGAACATCTAGAAACGCGTACCAGGAGCTGACCGTCACGGGCGGCGATGTCAGCGGACCGTCGCTCGCATAGCACTCCTTTAGGTCGATCCGCGCCATCTTCTCCTTGTGATCCTCGAGGAACGCGAGCAGTTCGACGCCCACAAAGCAGTATCCCAGGTGGAGCACCTCAAGCTGCGGCAGGTCGCCCGGTCGCAGGGGCAGATGCATGAAGTCCTGGCTGTCGGTGAAGTCGCCGAGCGGGCCGTCAATCGACGCATGTAGGCTGAGCTTCTTGAGGTTACGCATATGCCGGAAAAGGATATCGTTCATCTGGTTGACGACCTCACGGTAGGAAGTGCACGAGCTAATACCCCAGCCGGCCGCGTTGTCGCCGCTGAGGAGCCGGATGGAAGCGGTCTAGAGCTGCGAGAGAAATCGCCGGAACGGCTCGTCGCGGAATGCCGACGACCACATGGGAACGAAGGGCTCGACGACGAGCCCCTTGATGGCGGGATTTTGGGAGATGGCACGCCACGTTTCGTTCATCATGGAACGCCACCGATACTTGGCCTCGGCGCGATCGACCGCGGCGCGGTCCTCGGGGTCCCAGAAAACGTATATGGAGCCGCCAAACTCGATGAAGTCGCTCCAGTCCTCCCTCTGGCCGCGGTCAAAGTCGAAGCGGAAGCGGACGGTGACGGAGCGCAGCTTGGGCATGAGGGCGGCGTGCCGCCCCGACAGCATGTCCCTGGCGGCGGCGGGCAGCACGGGCGACGAGGCGGAGCGGTGCGGCCTGGAGCACATACGCGGGCTCATGAACTCGATGCTGGTGGTGTGCGCCCCATGGAGGCGGACGGCGGCGAGGGCGGCGTCGGCCTGGCGTTCGCTGGCTGAGACGCGGATGTTGCTGAAGACGTAGGGGATGAGCCGCGCACGCAGCATGCGGCAGGTGAGGCTCAGGTGGAGAGCGTCGGCGAAGCAGAGATTCTCGGCGATTTGCTCCGTGAGCTCGGTGGGAAGGATGAGAAGATGCGCGGCTGCCATGATGAAAAGCACGACGAGCAGGTTGAGAGAAGTGGCAGAGGCTATGTTCAAGATGGCCGGCTTTGAACGGAAAACGGGGTGAGGTTTTTTTTTCTTTCAAAGAATCAACAAATAAATAAGTAAAAAGAGGCCGGCGCGATATCTCTCTATAATGGTCGTCTAAGGATACAAGGCATCTCTGCAGTCGTACAAGGCTGTTTCCCAAGTCGTGGCCGGGATGGCTGCATAGCAAGGCGGAGGCTGTGCTCGACTTGAACGTAGCACTTCGTCATGAACCCCCCGCGGCTTTTTTATCTCCATACTATAGTCGCGGGGATAGAGAGAAGTTGCCAGCAGATGTCTCTTTTGAGGAGTTTTCCTTCTCTGGAGGGGTGAGATTGACCGTCAAAACACTGCGCCCCGGCTACGGTAGACGAGAAACGGATTCGCCATTGAAACTGGCGAGCGGATTGTCGTGAATGATGACATAAGCCAACACCAAGATCTGGCGATGCACGACGACGCGTACCCAACCCTCGTCTAAAGTATCGTGATGGAAGTATATGAATGCAATATACTTTCGAAATTACTTCTACTTTTTCTTTTTCTTTCTCTTTTTCGTGCTGTCTTTCTCATGGCCCCAGGGGAGCGTCTCTTTATCATGACCATTCCTAGCCCGCTGAAACCCGAGCGGCACGTACGTCCGCCCGCCGCCAACCTATTATCATCAGGTACTACATTATACGCGATCCTACGGCTGTTCTGTGAGTGTAGTCACTAGAGAAGCGCTCGGATGATTGTTCTCGCAGTAGACAAGCAAAACACCTCAGACCTGTAAATGCAAGTTTCAGGTCCCCTCGGCTAGTGAGGACCTCTTAAAGCTTTAAGCTCTTGCTTCGCGTCTGCTACTTCGGCACCCGTCTAGAGATTATGATGGTGACGGAAGCCATCGCCAACCCTACTCGACTTGCTCGACCCAATTTTTTCTGGCGCACGAAATTCTTCCTTCTCAATATACATCCCAGAGGCTAAGCTTCCCGTCCTTTGCCCCCGCTGCCAGCCAGTGCGTGTGCTTTGCCCGGCGCACCCGCCTGTCCTTGACCGTGGTACTTTGTACGCTTCTTTCCTGTCCAGACCCCAAAGTGACCGAACCCAACTTCTCCTCTGACACCGCCGCTGTAATCTCCGCCGCTTGGCCATCATCTGCTACGCGAGCGAAGGCCGCCGCGTAGACGCCGACTTGGTGCCATTTTAGTACTGCGAGCTCCTTGAGTGTCTTGGCCGAGTATACGCGGACTTTTGCATCCCAGCCCGCTGTCGCGAAGACGCGCCCATCCGAGCGCACTGTCAGGCTCTGCTGCCCCGCGTGCTTCGTGTTGGCCGCCTTGATCGGGTCCTCCCAGGGCTTGCCGCCGCCGCCGCCGATCGGCTTCCCCGCTGCGGCGCTTCTCCGCGGCGCCGCCTCGCCGGCGAACAGCGCGCCGATGCCCGTGGTTGCCTGTGGCGCCGTCGTGGAAGCCGCATCTGCCACTCTTCTTTCTGTGGGAGGGAAGTTGATAGTGGACTGCACGGCCATAGGGATCGGATGCTTGACAATCAAGGAATCCGCAGACGATGAGATAAAGTACGCTCCACCGCCCTCAGAGTGTACGTCGAGCGCAAGGATAGGCTGCGAGTGCGCCTGTGCGCGATACGTCGTCGTCCACTCACCGCTGTGCGCGTCGAGCACAAACACCGAGCAAACGCCATTCTCGAAACCGGCGGTCAGAACAAGCCGCCCCTCCATGTGCAGCAGCGCGAGCGCCATGGCCATTCCGTGCTTGGCGCCGGGCTTGACGGTGTGCAGGCGGTTCTGGCTGGGCAGCTGGAAGACGTCAACCTAACGGGGGCCGTACCATGTCAATAACCATTGCCAGGTGAGCAGGGAAAAAATCGATACGGTAAGTGACGTACAGACTCTGCCAGCAGAGTATTCGGAACCGCGACCAAGAGGCTCGACACGTCCGGCAGCGAGGTATCCGGCGTCAGGCCCGCGCACGAGGCAAACGCGCAAAAGTTCATCGTGTTGACCTCTAGCACATGCAGCATCCACGGCTGCGGCGATGCTTCCCCCGCGTGCTGCTCGAGGGGCGGCGTGCTCGACAAGCCGTCCTCGTCCCCTGCGCGTAGCTGCCAGACCACCAATCGGTGATCGCGCCCATGCCTACAGCTTCATGAGCTACTTTTCTTTTTCCCCTTGCATCATCTCGTAGAGCACACTCACGTGATGATCCGATCTTGACCCCATGCCTTGATCGCCAGAATCGCGTTTTGATGAGCCCGCCAGACGGCGCGTGGTCGCATAATGGCGAGGTCCCAAAGCATCACATAGCCGTCCGCGTCGCCGGTGGCGAGCCGGTCATTGCCGCGGACAAACGCCGCGGCGTGGATCTGCGCCTTGTGGCCGCGGAGAATGTTGACCGGCGTCGGCTCAGACATGAAGAGCGCTGCTGTTTCCGACCTTGGCTGCTGCGCTCTCGATCTTTCTTCACATTTCGGCAGTGTTTGATGTTAAACCTCGTTGGCCATTGACTTCGGTGCGGCCGGGAGGCATCATGTGTGGATCGCGTCACGTGTATGCAATCGACCTCGTGGAAGGTCCAGAGCAATCGCCATGTCACCCTGGTTTACCAGACAGATACGTTAATCCATGACTGTTTTCTGTGTTTATACAAGTCTGCGCCGCATGCTTGCAGCGATGATGTTGAGGACCTCACCTATCACCACCTAGCACGTCTCACTGGTGGCAATGGGTTATCCCCACATGAGTAGCTTTCACACAACAAGACAAGTAATCTCGATAGCTTTTTCTAACGTCACGACCTCGAGCAGTAAAATCCGAAGATCTCCAGTCTCAAATCTCATCCCATCAGCGCATGCTGACAACCCCAGATGCCGGGATTGGCCGCCCCGGCTTTCGCTTAATCCCGGCGCCGCTCGCCATGTTTCCAACCCGCTTCTAGAAGTACATTATTTGGGGGAGGTCAGACCTGGGGACGCACATTATTTCGGTTTTAAGGCTGGCCGCATGCAAGGCCCAGGTGATATTTGTGCCTGTGTCCACTAGGAGGCAACCTGCCTCCGCACGCTGGCTGGCTTGCATGTAGTCAGACGACGATCGGCCAAATCGGGGAAACACGATGCCGAACGTTGAGATGAGAGATCAAAGGCGACTTACGGAGGTGTCGTGCGGTAAAGGCTGTCAAGATGTGATTGTGCGGTAAGAGCATAAATGGCCGCCGCGGAAAAGAATAAGAAGAAGAGAAAAAGCTGCCCATGTTGGTCAAAATCGAGAAGGCTGCTCGTGAGAGGGGAGTATTACGACATGCGCTTCTAAAAGAGATAGTCTATACAGACAAGGACGCTGCACGAGTCCATACTCTACAGCTTACTTTGCGAAGCACTCTCTAGAGTTGGTAATCAGGATGTTGACAGTAAGATGGGATTCGCATGCTCCGTTAACAACCGAGGCAAACGTCTATAAAGTCTGCAATTCTCCAACGCAAAAATGGACCAATATCGGATCATCATAGCAAGTACTGAGTCGTGCAGGTTTCAGAATTACAGTATGAAGTTCTCTACCATCATCGCCCTCGGCCTCGCCAGCGCCGTCTCGGCCAAGTACATCAAAAGCCTGACAGAGTACACCAATGACATTCCGCAGTGCGCCGTCTCGGCCATGAAGGAGGGCATGAAGAATAATGGCTGCGACCTTGTCCACGTCGATGCCAAGGACTTTGACTGCATCTGCGACAACTACCTCCGCATCGACGGCCGCGTCTATAACGAAGTCGAACCCGCTTGCGCTGCTGGTACGCCGCCACGACTTCAATGCCCACGAGACAAACGTTGTTCAATATATGCTGATACCGTACACAGATTATGCATCCGCCGCAGGGATCCTCTGTGGCGCCTGGGAGGTCGAGTCCACCACGGCGACCGACCTCGCTCAGGCAACCAAAGCCCTGGGCGACAAGCTCGGTGTCGCGCAAGCCCAGCCGACTGTCGTCTCGAACGCATCCGCGCCCCGGGAACCCTCCAAGGATATTTCTGTGAAGGCCGCGCCGGCGGAGAATCGCGCGCCGGCCCCTACAGGCCGCGTCGCCCGCTCCTTTGGTGGCGCTGCTGTTGCCGCGGCGGCGATGAATCTTTAAACAAATGGCCACTATTGAGAAATTGAAGACTCCCATTGATTGCATTCCAATCGCCTCTCGAGTACATCATTGTGCCACACTAGATGCTTTGAATAAGTTTTATGCGTCGTCTTCGTCCATTCTTATTGATCGTGCACGAGAGGTGACTGACTGGTGCTCATGACCCTTTATTGCCTTGAAAATTCATGCTATAGCCACCTGTGGCCTCGTCTTTGACCATCTGGAAGTTGTTGGTGCTCAGACCAAACGGCTTTAAGATGCCGTCGCCCAGCTGCCGGAGCTTCCCCCACATCTCCGACATTTCCTTTTCCTGTGCCGCCTTGGTTTTGGGGGGCAAGACGACTAGCTGGGCACGCACCGTCCTGGCATCGGCCGCGGCCAGACCGGGCAACTTGGAGAGCGTCTTGTAATCTTCCTCAGCACCGGCCAAATTCGACCAGCCGCCGGACTCGGCGCGCGCACGTCCTCGTCGTAGGAGAGCCTTGATTCGTATACGCTTGATGTCATGCCTGATGGACTCGGGGACATCAGCGGGCGTGAATGCAGGCTCGGCGGGATCAAGGCTTCTCTCCTCCTTTGCCGATTTCATAGTGGCAGAGCTGTCTGTCAAGCCTTCTGCTATGTTTGGCGGAGACGGTAGTCGACTCTTGTCTTCCTTCGTAGGCTTTGGCGGCGGCGCCGGAGGAACTAGGCCAAGTTCCCGTTCCATGGCGACGAGTGTATCGAGAGACTTGGATGCTGCTTTAACAGCGGCCGTCCATTCCTCGAGCTTCAACTGGCATGCGGCAATGTTGCTATGAATGACGGCTCGCTCGAAATGCTTGTAATCTGGACATGCGCCCAAGGCTTCCTCGTACTGAACGAGAGCCTCTTCATGTTCACCAGAGTTGAAGAGTTCATTGGCTCTCGACTTGTGTTGGGCAGATTCCTCAAGCAGGGCCTATCAAATGATCAGCATGATGTCACAAGCATCGCGCTGGCGCTGCAGTGCGGACGGGCGTCTCACCTTTTCATGCTCGACCGTGAAGCGTTGCGATTCTAGAGAGGTAGCTTCACTTTGGAGGACCACCGGCGTTGCTTGCGATGTCGTGCTATCGGACGTAGCTTCAGAGGCCATGTTGAACGAAGAACGTCAAAGGTGTTTAAACGAAGCCTGTCGGTCGTGCAAACAATGTGTTCCACCCACTGTCCCGACCGCGTCGTTTTCCGAGTCGCCTCACCGAGCACAAAACTGTGACGTAAATATCGTGGAGAAGTATTCGAAAGATTTCTGCTGCGAACAATTTATCTTCGTATCTACAAACACTCGGCTAGAGCAGAGGCCATCAGCGATATTAACTAGGGTGACTCGAGGGTATGTATGTAGACTCAAGCTGCGTTTTCTGCCACGCCTGCCGGCCGCGGCGCGCCAACTGTGGCTCAGCGCAGTACATACAGTATGTGCTGTATGTATGTACCTACCGTGCGTATCAGGCGGCCGTATCAACGTTTTTCCACTGCGGTCAGCAACGACGACGAGAATAATCATGGCGATATACCATATATATATAGAGGTCAAAAATGCTGATAATAATATCTCATCATTAAAATTGTATCCGACCGCTGCAGAGATTCTTTTTTTGAATTTATGCAGTTGTCCCCCGATCCCGATGAAACAACAGCAGTGGTCTCACCGCGTACGTTACCCGGTAGTCTATAGCCATTTATAACGTGTAAGGTGCAGTACAGCTTACAGATATAGTCAGCTCTCTGATTGATCCTTGTCACTGCAGTTGATGCATGACCTCTTGCTGCCTATTAGTCGGGATGGAGGTATCGAGAGCGATCACACCGTCGAGAGGCATGACCTAACCTGAACCATTCCCGTCAACTGATTGATGAATGTTCTGGTCAACGGCCACGCAGCGTTTTCAGTATTGGACGAGGCCTCATTTAAGAACTTGTAGATATACCTCTCTACCCTAAGAAAATTCACCATGTTTTATAGCTCGTGACAGGGAGGCCGGTGACGGGCAAACTGCTTAATATAATAATTCGCCCCCGAGAGACACGCTCATCTGGCCATTTTAGCCTTACGTAGTGCGTACGCTACTCATAAAACTCATTGCTGTATTCGAGGGATCCGAAGCACTCGCCGGCCACTGATTTACGTTCGAGTCATGATGGGCGGCGAGTGACAACTCGACAAATACACTTCCAGGTACGCCTGACACTAGCGTTGAAGTACTGTACCTTATAACGCACGTTGGATATGTGTACCCGGCGTGTCGACAAGGAGACCGGTCCATCGCCTTACGGGTTATAAGCAAAGATGCACTGCACCTGCTAGAATAAAACATTTTAAAATCATGATAAATCTTAATAACTATTAATTAGATTTGAGGTATTTTGAGAATAATTAAATGGAATTTTTGGATATACGCTTTTACACTATTTGTCGGGCTCCCTTAAATGCGTAGTGTTTAGACTCGGCGATCTATTTTATCCCCCACAAGGATGTGTCAAAAGGTCATCCCCGACAGAAGGGATCTTTGCTCGAAACAGAAAGACCCAGGTAACAGAAATACGCGGATAGAAGTGAAACCCCGTAGACCATTCTCAATCTGGCTTCATAGAAGCTTCCATAATCTGTATCTTCGAGCAGAGCCTCGACGGGCATGACGGAAATATTTCATTGCATGAATACGAAAACGAACTATTCAACAACAGTTTAAGGGGAACCAACTTCCCTTGAATTGTGATTTCGTATCCAACGTTGGTTTTTCCGTGGCGGCTTCCATCAGTCTCAGCAACTGCACGTTGACTCTGTGTCATTCATCTCCAGTAAAATCTCAACAACACGACTATGGCCATCAACATGTTCTTCACAGTGGTAATCGTCCCCATGGTAACCGCGGCCATGTATGCTATACATACGACATATCAACATCGCCGCAGGATCAATCGTCTTCGAAGACAAGGCGTCGTAAGTTGACGTCCAACAGCTACTCAAAACAGAGACTTACTGCCGCATAAAGCCGATGCCTGAGGGCTGGAGCTGGATCTTTGGCCATCTCCTGATCCTACAAAAGTGCCTCTCGCAGTCACCCCCCGACACTAGCGCCATGGTGGCCTTGTATCGTGGCCTATTCAAAGACTTTTCTGACACGGAAATGTTTCTCCTCGACTTATGGCCTATATACTCGGCCGCCTACCACACGAGCAGCCTCGAGATTGCTGCTAAGGTGTCCAGCGATGCCCGATGGGCCAAGACCGACGAGCTCGTTCGCGCCGTACGGCCCGCCACCGGAGGGCCGAACCTGATAGACATGAATGGCGAACAGTGGAAGTTCTGGAGAAACCTTTTCAACCCTGGTTTCAGCGCGAGCAACATGATGGAGATGGTACCGCCCGTGGTGGACTCCGTGCAAATCTTCTGCGACCTTCTCCGTGAGAAGGCCGATTCGGGATTTTTTTGCCTTGACGACTTTGCGACTCGGCTGGCTACCGATGTCATTCTAAAGGTGACTTTGTGAGTATATCAGCCGGGCGAAGTGATGGCTGGGTTCTAACTCAACACTCAGGCACATGGACCTTGACTATCAACGGTCCGAAAACGAACTCGCTCATGCTTTGCGCACCATTTTAAAATGGCATTCGGGCTGGAACCCACTGGTCCGAGGCAATCCCATCGGGATGGTGATGCGAAGGTATTACGATAGAGTCATGAATAGGATTATCCAGAAGGAAATAAAGCAGCGTCTTCTCGAGACGCAAGCCCCCGAACGCGCTGGAAAAGTTGTATCGACGCAAGCAAAATCATTAATGACACTTGCCATGAGCGCGTACAGCGCAGGCGACGCGACCTCCCAGGGCGGCAAGATCGATGACGAATTCTTGAAGTCTGCCACATACCAGATCCGCGCCTTCATCCTCGCCGGTAGCGACACCACTTCAATCACGCTGCAGTTCATTTACCATTTGCTGTTTAAGCACCCGGAGGTCCTTGAGCGCGTGAAACAAGAGCACGACCGGATATTCGGCAGTGACCCGTCCGCAGCCGCCGGCTTGCTGAAGCAGACGCCGGCGCTACTCAATCAATGCGTCTACACGATGGCTGTCATCAAAGAGACGCTGAGACTGCACGCCCCTGCAGGGACGACGCGGCAAGCGCCGCCGGGAAGCTGCCTGACAGACCGCCTTGGCAATGTCCATCCCATGGACAACATGATTGTCTCCAACTGGGGCATGGCTATCCATCTCAACCCAAGACTTTGGCCCAGGGTCGCAGAGTTCCTGCCGGAGAGGTTTCTCGTGGAGGCGGGCCATGAGCTGTACGTCGGGCCGGGAATGTATCGGCCCTTTGAGCACGGGTCCCGAAACTGCATCGGTCAGACGCTCGTGTACAATGAGCTGCGGACGACTCTAATCATGACCCTGAGGTCTTTCAAGATCAAGCCCGCCTATGAGGAAGCAGATGCAGTACAGGCGCGCATGAGAGGGGATCCTGCAGCAAGCCCAAAACAGTACAGCGCGGGTCTGGGAGCGCCGGCGACTATAGACGGAGATAGGGCATTTGAGTCAGAGTCGCGATTTGGGCATCCTATGGGAGGATATCCTTGCCGAGTATCATTGCTAGAGTGACGACCGTCAAGCCACTTGTGAAAAGCTTCGAGGTAGGCTGAGAGCGTCTACTCCTTTTCGTCCACATAATGTCACACATATCCGAATTTGCTCAGGACTCCAAGGCAGAATATTTCTCTATAGATAGATCCATGAGAGTCACTATAGCCAATCTTTGACGAATACATTATTATCATCCTCCGCAGTTAATGATGGGAGTGTCTATCTATACAACCATCACTAGTTTTTTACATCTCACTCCTCCATGATTTTCAAATCAACTGAGAAACGCGCTAAACCCTCATCCGCATCCTATCTCGCGGCATCGCCTCCACTGAAGCCTCCCGAAACATGGCGTCACTGAAAACGCTATCCAAGTCAGTTTACGAGGCTCTGGGCTTATCGTTTGGCGTGCTCACGCACTCAAAGTCAAACCCCGGCGCCGTCAGGTCAAAAAAAGTCTTGAGCTCGGTCATTCCCAAGTTCTGGCCCATGCAAAACCTTGGACCCCTTCCAATCCTATCAAATAAGACGCTGAAATATTACCTTGCACTTCTCTCTCAAGTCTGAACTTCGTTGGCCCTGCAAAGTATACCGGGTTGTAGACCATGACGAGACTTGTGGTATGAGGAGAAATGTTGTCAATGGGATATTCCTTGTCGTTGTGTATTTATAACGCAGCGACCTCGGCCGCGTCCCACAAAACGGGGATTCGAAGGCGCACAAGAACAAAGTTCACTAATAGCTACATAGTTGTGAACGGAGTCGAGCGGTGTCTTAGATGCTCAAGTGGCGCGAGCCATGGACTACGCCCACTCCCTGGGTGGAGCGATATGAGCGACTCATTCGTTCCGGCTTTCATGCGGCAAACAAGGGATGCGCGCGCGAGATTCATCCCGGCAAGGATGAATGGCAAGGATAGCTAGCGCACACTACGGGAACCACAGGGTTAGTTAATCGCCGTCTCCTCGTGCGCGACCAAGATCCACGCATCGCCTTCTGCGCCTGGACAGACGTGCGGCAGTTGAACTCGGAAGATATGCCTGTTACATTCTTGTATAAGCTATAGGAGTGAAATATGAAAGATTCTTAGCGCTAGCATATAGGTTCAAAGGGCATTGGAAAGCCACGATTGCTATTGAGCAATTAATTGCATCTCCGACGAGCAACTGAGGTGAGTAGATATCTCCGGAGAGTGTCATGGTGAACCTGCTTTCCCATTGATGTAACTTCTAGGTATTCTCAGTCTAACTCCAAGACACTCCTATCAAACTGAAGTCGGAGCAAATGATGCAGTCAATAAACAGCTCATTCGTTGGTCGAGGCATCCAAAGAATATTGATGATGATGTCTACAGGGTCATACGTACTGTGCATAACGTTGTGGACACTGTGACCTGGAGAATGCGCAACCAATCAGACGGCGGACGAATTTGAAAAGCAAGCAGTGGAGCGACAACAGCTGCTTTTCCCTGGGCTAACCATGTATAGTTAGTCAGCGATTTCGCGATCAGTCTTTAGAAATTACCACCGTTTGGAAAATTGACAGGGGGGGGGGGGGGGCACCGTCAACGCTCCGATGACGCTCGTGAAAAGTTATCTCGTCACCTCACTATTGGTACGCCCATCATGTCGTACCGAACGGTCAGTTTTATCGAAACCTCACCGACTTGCTCCAATGCTTACCCTCTCAGGTCGTGACTATCCCGAGGCTTCGGTTACTCGGCCCGACCAGCAGGTGCATTCTAAGCCGACCTCTCCCGCGTACGCCATTCAGCCTGCCGTCCTACCACCGGCTAATAGGCACGACAAACCAGCATCGAGCCACCATCACGCCTCGACAGACGATACTCGATTCGAGTCTCGATGGCTTGTTCGGCAGCACAAAGCCCCAGACCTTGACGGAAAAAATCATACAGGCCCATGCTGTTGGGCTCCCCGAGGGAAAGGTCGTTCGGAGCGGCGACTATGTCCAGATAAAGCCCTCTCGTTGCATGTCTCACGACAATACATGGCCTATCGCCAAGAAGTTCATGTCTGTTGGTGCCACGCGTATCAAAGACCCGAAACAGCTGGTTTAGTGCGCAGCCCGCAGCCCAATTTCTTTTTCGTCCGGGCGCCATGACTAACAGTCAGCCAGTGCAATCGATCACGATGTCCAGAACAAAACCGAGTCGAATCTCAAGAAATATGAGCAGATCGAGTCCTTTGGCAAGACTCACGGTGTGCCCTTCTTCCCAGCTGGTCATGGCATCGCTCATCAGGTCATGGTAGGAACTCTGCAGCTCGACCGCTAATGGTGGAGTGCTGACAAGCATCAGATTGAAGAGCTGTTTGTGTGGCCGGGCGCGCTGTGCGTAGCTTCAGACAGTCACAGCACAATGTATGGTGGTATAGGCTCGTTGGTATGTTCAGGCTGTTGGAGAAGATGGAACTGATCCTGACAAGCTTTCCAGGGTCTCGCCGTGGTCAGGACGGACGCAGCTTCCATCTGGGCGACGGGAAAGACCTGGCTTCAAATCCCTCCTATCGCGAAGCTGAATCTTCTCGGAACACTACCGCCTGGTGTTAGCGGAAAAGATGTCATTGTAGCTCTCTGCGGGCTATTCAAAAGCGACGTGCTCAATCATGCGGTCGAGATCACCGGGTCTCCCGAGACATTGGCCAGTATTTCGGTGGACAACAGATTGACTATTAGTAACATGTCCACGGAGTGGTCGGCACTCTCTGCTCTGGTGAGTTGCCTGTCTGGGTCGTAGGGCTGAGAGAACTAATCCTTGCGTGTCATCGTATAGTTCCCCATAGATCAAACTCTAGAGCGCTGGCTGAGGTACAAGGCCACAGAAGCTGCCATGTCCCCGGACCGAACGACGCACCAGCGCATCACCCACGAAAGAATTGACCAGCTCTATTCAGCTCCGATCCAAGCCGATTCCGGAGCACAATACGCAAAACAGCTCTACCTCGACCTCTCCTCAATATCCTCACCTTATGTTTCGGGGCCCAACTCGGTCCAGGTTTCGACACCGCTCAGCGAACTCGCGCCCAAGAATATCAAGGTAGACAAGGCCTACATTCTGTCCTGCACCAACAGCCGTGCCTCAGACCTTCAGGCAGCAGCCGAGGTCTTCCAAGAAGCTGCGGCGACCAACGGCGGCAAGGTTCCCAAGATTGCGGAAGGTGTCAAGCTATACATCGCAGCGGCGTCAATCCGCGAGCAGCAGATGGCGGAGTCTCAGGGCAGCTGGCAGACGCTTCTTGAGGCTGGTGCTATTGCCCTGCCAGCTTCGTGTGGGCCATGTATCGGGCTTGGCACAGTGAGCTCCTTCGCCCTGTTCTCTGTCATCGGGCTTTTGGTATGCTAATTCAATATATAGGGTTTGCTAGAAGATGGCGAGGTGGGGATTTCGGCCTCGAACCGAAACTTTAAAGGTACGGCTACTTCGCATATTCCTTGCTACGTCCTTACATGCTACCGAGAAACAATCATGTCTCGGAATAGACATAACAGCTTTTTTTCAGCATGACTACTATTATCAAACTGTCCCTAGGCTAAACATATCACTAATGATCTCATAGGAAGAATGGGCTCCAGAGGCAAGTCATTTCGATGAATCGTTCTAGTACGCGGACACTCAAGGTGCCTGTACTCCCAGGAGGCGCTCTAGGGTCCGAAATCGACTTTAGCAGGTAATAGCTAACAAAGGTCATGTCTCACAGATGCCAAGGCATACCTCGGCAGCCCTGCAGTCGTAGCTGCCAGTGCTCTTCATGGGTTCATCCGCGGACCGAGCGAAGCCTCAGCCGACGGCTCGGAAATCCAGGCCGGATACGGCAACGGTCTTCCCGCAACCACGGAGGTTGAGCTCGGCAATGCTTTGGAGCAGCTTGAGTCTCTCATTGACCGGGTAGAATCTGCCGCAGTGCCCGAGACTTCCCAGTCCAGTAACAAAATTTTCCCCGGCTTTCCGGAAAAGATTAGCGGGGAGATTATATTCTGCGACATGGACAACATGGACACTGACAACATCTATGCTGGAAAGTACACGTACCAGGACAACATTACAAAGGAAGGTATGGCGGAGGTCTGCATGTCAAACTATGACCCAAACTTTGGGCAAGTGGCGAAGCCGAATGATATTTTTGTCTCTGGCTTCAATTTCGGCTGCGTAAGTCGTGTAATTCTCATATTGTGGAGGCAAATACTAACGTCGTGAAGGGTTCCTCGAGAGAGCAGGCCGCAACCGCCATTCTGGCCAAGCAGATCCCGCTCGTTGTCGCAGGCAGCTTTGGGGCCATATTTTCTCGCAACGCGGTCAACAACGCGCTCTTGGCGCTGGAGCTCCCCCGTCTCGTCGAGCGCCTGCGGGCCACGTTTGCATCGGCCGAGAAGGTCCCGACGCGGCGGACGGGATGGACGCTGACGTGGCATGTGGCACGGAGCGTCGTCGCGGTGCAGGAGGGCGAGAACGGTGACCGTTGGGAGGAAAAGGTCGGCGAGTTTCCGGAAAACCTGCAAGAGATTATTGCAAAAGGCGGTCTCGAAAATTGGATCAAGGATGAGATTTCTGCTTAAAAGTATAACATGATTTGCGAGGCTCGGGGAGGCCATTACATGTACTTCCATCCACGTTGGGCAAACTGTTCGGTAGAGATCTGTCTTTGCGGCGTAATATCTAGTCGTCTTGCTATCTACGAAGCAGGGATTTTACAAGTGTTCTCCCATCTTCTCATCGTCGCTATTCAACTCTCGTCTTATACTATAGTGAGCGTCGTCGCGCATCACCGTGAGCGGCGCGCCCCGGATCGCGCGGTCGACCCCACCGGCGAATTATAACCCCCACGCAGCTAACTATACTTCTATAGCCATCCCCGCAGCGCTCAAGGTCTGACTCGATCTCGCATGATGCTGCTCCCACGCTCTAGCAATATCCCATCCGTCTTCCAGCTGCAGCCCTGAGCGCGCCGTCACGCTCGCAATGGCACCAAAGACTGAGTGCGCTTCCGTGATCCCACTATCCGCTGCGCAGAGTTTCTGCTAACCTGGCCCGCCGCCCAGCTTTCCCCCGGTCCGGGCCTGCCTCTTCGACATGGACGGCCTGCTTCTCAACACCGAGGACCTCTACACGCTGTGCGTCAACATGATCCTCGAAAAGTACGGCCGGCCGGCGCTCCCCTGGTGCGTCAAGGCCAAGCTGCAGGGCCGCCCCGGCCCGGAGGCGAACCGGCTCTTCAACGACTGGGCGCGGCTGCCCATCTCGACCGAGGAGTACACGGCGCAGCTCGCCGTCTTCCAGAGGCAGCACTTTGGCACCGCGAAGCCCCTGCCCGGCGTCCCCGAGCTGCTCGCCAACCTCGACGCGACCAGGACACTCGGCGGCGCTGCTGCTGCTGCTGCTGCTGCTGTGGCTCCGAGCAGCGGCGGCGGCGAGGCCAGACCGTACACGGTGCACATCGCGCTGGCCACGAGCTCGCACCGGGCCAACTTTGACCTCAAGACGGCGCACCTTCAGGACCTGTTCTCCGTGTTTCCGGAGGAGCGCCGTGTCAAGGGCGATGACGGGCGGCTGGGGCCGGGCCGCGGGAAGCCGCTCCCGGACATTTTCTTGCTGGCGCTCAAGACGATCAACGACTCACTGCCGGCGGGGGAGCGGGCGATCACGCCAGAGGAGTGCCTGGTGTTCGAGGACTCGGTGCCGGGCGTGGAGGCGGGCCGCCGCGCGGGGATGCGCGTCGTGTGGTGCCCGCACCCGATGCTGAAGAGGGAGTTTGTGGGCCGCGAGGCGGAGGTGCTGGCGGGCCGCACGGAGGCGGCGGGCGCCGGCGTGGACATGCATCAGCTGGGCGAGATGGGCGATGGTTGGGCGGAGTACCTGGAGACGCTGGAGGACTTTCCGTATGAGCGCTACGGTATCGTGGTGCCCAGGGCATAGGGATGGGTGTTATTTTTTGGTGGAGGCGGAGTTTGCTGGGGCTGGGCTGCGAAGAAAGGGAAGGTGGAAGATGGCACCGATCGTTGAAAGTGAGGTAGAAAAGTTGCAGGAGTTGGGGGCAAACAGTCAAGATGCTGGGTGAAGTCACGCGATATAGATCTCTCTAGATAGAACTCGTGGTCTAATCTACATAGATGAGCCGGAGGACTGTAGGTTTTAATGCTGATGCTCAGCTGCAGAGGCCAGTTCTCAGGCTATTAAATAGGTCTTTCAGCACCAAGTTTGGGCTGTGGTTTTTGTCGTTCATCATCATTCGATGACAGGTATCGTGATTGCCGAGTACTCAGACACTCGTATGAAGGATCATCCGCCCAGCCGGGACGCCCTCTCTTATGCGGGCTCGCCAGAGAAGGATTAGGGATGCGCTGCAACTACAGGAGATCCCACCCTGGCCAATCGCTGAAAATTAAAGGGAGCGCTTCTCCAACAACAGCAAAAATGGCGGGCTAGGGCTGCATGTGCCTTTTGTACGTAATGCGATGAGGCCTTTGCGTGTGAGGCGTTCTCGAACGGAGATGTACAGTGATTGCAAGACGGGACATGCTGTTCGTGTGCCGCATCCTGGCTGAGCAGGCGGAAGAATGCATTGCAAGACGTCAGGGAAGAATGGGGGTGATGTTGTTGATAAGTGTATGGGCTGCGACTGGATAAAGATAAGACGTCGTGCGGGGGAAGGGGGGACGTGGAGACGATCCGATCCATTCTGCTTACTCCGTATACACTCTGAGGAGATTTCTCGGCGGTCGTCCGGGGTAAGAAGACCTATTCGAAGACCGAGTGAGTGATGAGACAGCGACTGATGCTCAAGCGATTTGACTTGAGGGGGATGAAGGGGGGCCATCCCGTCGCTTGCTGCAGCGCAAGAGAAGACGAGGACCACTCGACCTCTATAATTGGCGAGGAAAGAAGCAACGTAGAGTAAGGGATGATCATCTATTTCTCTGCTTGCTTCCCTAGCCCTGGTCAGCCTTTGTTGAATAAAGAGAGCCCTGGTCTGCGGTCATTAGTCACGGATATTCCAACCCATCATCATTGTTCAGGGGAAAGGAGGAGACTAATAATTAGCAAACGCCAAGACGCCATGTACAGTACAGGTGCAGCATACCGTACCTTACTGTAGCGTGTACTGGTTGTAGCAATGTACTGTACATTAGTACCCGTCACCACCCGTCACCGCCCTGGAAACGACATACAGCAGGCAGAGTGTCAGCGAGCCACAAAGGCCATCTTCAGCAGACCGCAGCAGGCAATTTCCGACAAGGTCGCTCGCCCAGTGTCGGCACGGCGTACTATACATCCATACTTGTGTCTATACATATAATACATACAGTGCATACAGTAAATACTACCCATTTGACGCCCCAAAGGTAGGTACTATAGGTAAGGGGTACAGTGCAAATGTGCATGTACAGCACTGTGCAGCAACATCCCCCTGTCTTCATCTTCGCCGTCACCGTTTCTCCTACGCAGTGGACTCTGCCGTGCACAATAGCCCATCAATATATCCAGCGCACCGTAGAGTCATCATTACGTTGCCCGAGTACCTCGCGTCATTCCCTCTACCATGTCCTGAGACGGAGACGGCCGCGTCGGATCGCCTCGCACATCGTGGCAAACGACCTAATGCGCGCCGGAACCTGCACACCATCACACCCATCCACTACTTGTATTTCTGTGTGTCAACGCATCCGGGCCTGACGCCTCTTGCCAGTCACCAAAAGGGACTTTCTGTGACCGTGCAGTAGGATATCGACCGGAACTAATCCCGCTGTGCTCTTGTGGGCTCTCGTTGCGCGCCTCGTCCACCCCGACAACCCATCTTGATCTTATTGCTCGAGGTCGATCTATGCAGCATTTTTCATGACCCTATCTATCTCTTGTGAAACTGGCGACTCATACTCTCGGCTACTGCCCTCAGACTTGACCAAACGTTGTCACTATACTGCTTCTCTGCCACAACGTGCCGGAAGCTGGCTACGGCTGGCTGATAGCAATACCCTACTTCCTGTGGCATCAATTATTACAAGGAGAAGTACAAGAAAACTCCCCACACGATTCCTTTTTAGTGAGACAACACAATCGTCACTGCGGTGATGGCCTCGACCGGCTCGGGACAGGCGCCAGCTCCGATTAGCATTCCCAACGCTGTGAGACCTCGGCGGCCGTCTCCGATAAATACTCATGTCGAGCACACGTCTCATTTCGAGTTTGGCTCTCCGAGCCTGCAGGACGAAGCCGTCTCCGAAGATGCCTCTGTGGCAACCTCGACGGATGCGAGCTGCCAGTCCTGTCAGCAGCTCGGGTTCAAGTGCATTGTTGATGACGATGGCGACGGATGTGCTCCCTGCCTCGAGGCAGGCGGCGAATGCTCTCTTGTTGTGTTGGGCCCTCAGCTGGGCAAGAGAAAAATTCGCAGCGATTCATCTACAGCCGTTCCCGTCAAAAGAGGGTAAGTATTCACAAGCAACAATGGGCTCATATGGCCGCGCAGCGGCCCCTCCGTCATTGCCTTGCCCTATGCGATGCTGTTAAATATTTTATAACATCAAGACTAAGTCCATGTCTAGATTCTCAACCTCAGACTTGCAGTCAAGAAGGAATGCAGATTACGACTCTTCTCATCACAGAGTCATCGAGCAATCTGTCAAGGGACTTGCTACTGCCAACACTTCTAGCAGCCTCTCCCGCACTCTGGGCTTGCAGCCTAGACAACACGGCCTATATATGGGCCATACGACCGATCTAGAGCCTCTGCTTCTCAGCTTCTCAACCCACGACAATCTGACAAGGATGGCTTTACCGCGTGGCGCTTTGCGGAAAGTTAAAGACGGCGTCGGCTTCCTTCTCATTCCTGATAGCATCACTCCCGCTCACGCGCGGCAAGCCCAAGACACTATTGCAATCGAGACGCTGGTGGCGCCACATGGTAGAAAGTTAATTGACTTGTTCTTCAAAGTGGTGCATCCTGCGTTTCCTATCTGTCAAGAGCACATGTTTATCCAAAATTACGAAGAGGACTTCCGCGAGTTTTCTCCGCCACTTCTGGCCACTGTCTACCTCCTTGCCATAAATTGGTGGGATCATTGCCCGGAGCTGGCGGACATGCCCAGACCGGATACAGTTGAGCTCGTGAGGCTGCTTCACTCCAGTCTTGCCGACTCCATGTGTAGGCCCAAGCTTTCAACCGTCGAGGCCGCACTACTACTTTCACAACTACCTGCAAACTCCCAGTGGGCTTCCACGGCACAGCTCGTAGCCGTTGGTCAGGAGCTGGGTTTGCATCTAGACTGTACGGACTGGGATATTCCTTCGTGGGAAAAGGGAGCGCGGAAACGGCTCTCCTGGGCACTCTATCTGCAGGACAAATGGAGCTCCTTGATCCACGGCCGCCCGTCTCACATCTCTCCATCTAATTGGATGGTGCCGGCCTTGACGGCGAACGACTTTGACGATGCCGATCGAGGTGAGAAAGTTTCGCAGGATCAAGATACTCTCGAGGCGGGCCGAATAGTCTTTAGGCGATTTGTTCAATTGACCGAGATACTGACTGAAATCCTGGACACGTTTTACTCTCTGACCGCCTTGCAAAAGACTAGCAACTCCAGCGTCGTGCATGGTGCACCGCTTGTGCTCGCTCAAGCGAAACCCATCCAGCTCAAGCTTCGAGATTGGTACGCCAGTCTTCCCGCTTGTGTACGTCTTCAATCTTTTTCTTGTGGAACACGACGTCGGACTCACCCGCCATTCGTGGGCTACCTCCACCTAGCATACTTCGCCGTCGAGATGACCTTGCATCGACGCATCATTACCAGCCTCGGCGCATCGTCGACCTCGACTGTAGAGCCCTACATGATGCAAGTCTGTCGGAGCGCGGCCAAAGCGCGTCTGATCTCCGGCATGGACTTTGTTAACCGGCTTTCTCCAGACCACCTGGAGTCCTTCTGGTACTTTGCCTCCAAGACCAACTTTACCCTCATCGGCACCTTTGGCTCGCTGCTGTGGGCGACGGCGCCGGGCCGGGAAGAGGCTGACTGGTACCGCAGGCGTCTGGCCGAGTACCGCTGGACGCTGTCGGTCAGTGCCAAGCCGGGGCAGGGGCACTACCTGACCGGTTTCGCGTTGGATATGCTGGACACGTCGACAAGACTGCTTTTGCGGCAGCTGCCGGAAAAGCCATCGATGGGCCACTACACGGGCACAACGACGGGTCCGGACCTAGTGAGCCGCTCGCTTCCAGGCTCGTTCTCAAATTTGGAGCGTGAATCTGGCTTTCTTGGGGGGGTGAACAGCCGAATCATGACGCTTGATCGCGTCGGCAGATCCGGCATGGAGAGCGAGGGTGGGAACAGCAGCGATGATGATGATGATGACGATGATGATGACGATGACAATGACGATGACGACGAGGACAACGATCTTGAGGACAATGATGCCTTAAATCTGAATCCTCATGATGATGCAATCTGAGCCATGACGATTTTATAGGCAAGAGATTAGGACCGGTGTCGATTCTCTCTTGTTAAACTATATGTAGATAGGTCAGACGCGATACAACCAAGTATATATTTTCAGAAGATTTACATTATAGTAACTTAGTAATCTTATGAATGAAGATCAGGTCTGACAACACACTCTTGGAAAATGATACAATTTTGTCATAAATCTTCCGGCGCGCACAGATGTTGGTGCGCAGGCACACGGGCAGGCAGATAGATGGATGCTGGCTGGCTGTGAGAACCGCTGCCTTACATGGTCCCCACCCTGACTGCTCAGATGAAACACCACGCATCTTTTCAACCCTGACCCTTTCAACCCATCTTAACCATTGATTTCCCTTCGTCTGTCTTGCTCCTTAATCATTGCCACGTCATCGGATGCCGGACATCTGACGAGGTAGCCGCTTTGTTTGAACTGATCTGTTACGTGTATCCGACGAAGCGCAAGGCATCTAGATTGCGTCCCTCACTACTCTAGAGACAGTCATCCACCTGCCAAAATAAAGAAAACCATGCCTCGGAAACCAGCTTCAACGCGCAAAGGCGCTTCCTCCACTTCCTCCTCCTCGCCGGCCGTCGTTCCTGCGCAAGCACAGCGACAGCTCCCCGATATCGCCAGCAATGCCCCTCCGGCGCCGCCTCCCTCGTCCTTCGCCGCGCGCTTCCGCCAGGTCCGCGCCGCCGTCCTCTTCATCTTCTTCGCCGGCTTCTTCGCGCACGCCTCGCAGCGCAGCCTGAGCCCCGTGTACGGGAGCATCCCCGCGGCCGCCAACCACCGCCGCCTGCTCGCCGCCGCCGCCTTTGCCGGCTGGGCGGGCAACCTCTGGCTCGCCGGCGTGTTGGCGCGCGTGCCGCCGTTGAGGCTCGCAAGCGGCGGCAGCAGCAGCAGCGGCGGCGGCTCGAGGCTCACGGCGGCACGGCTGCTGGCCCCGCTGGCGCTGGCGTCGCCGCTCGTGCAGCTGCTGCTCGAGCCCTACAGCGCCGCGCTCGGTCCCGTATGGGGCCCCCTCGTCGTCGAGTCGCTGACCGTGTTCCCCGCGGTGGCGTGCGCGGCGGCCGCGGCGGCCGATGCTCTCGACGGGGTCGGGCTCGGGGCGGGGGTGCTGCCGGGCTTCGTCGCCGACTCCCTTCCGGGAATGGGCTCCTGGGCGCTGCTGCTGGCCTTCGAGGACCTCGGAGGCGCGTACGTGATGCGCTTCGCGGGGCGGGGCCGGCGCCTGGGCTGGGCGGCGGGCCTGGCCAGGTACGCGCTGTCGCGGGTCGGCATGCAGCTCTGGCTGGGCGGGCTCATGCTGACGGCGGTGCCGCCGTCGCCGCACGCGCTGGTCGTGGGCGTCCCGGCGCTGCTGCACGCCGCGTGGTGGAACCCGCACGCGCCGACGTGGGCGGCCGGCGCGCGGCTCAACGCGACGCTCCAGGCGCACGGCTGGCTGCTCATCGACCGCGACGAGTCCAGCACGGGCTACGTGTCTGTGCTGGAGAGCGTGCAGGGCCGGTTCCGGGTGATGCGGTGCGATCACAGCCTGCTCGGCGGCGAGTACACCGACCGGTCCGTCATGGGAAGCCTGGTCGCCGAGCCCGTCTACGGCGTCTTCGCCATGCTGGAGGCGGTGCGGCTCGTGGAGACGGCGGGCGAGCCGGTTCCGGACAACAAAGCCAACGCGCTCGTCATGTAAGCTAATTTTCTCTTTCTTTCCTGACCCACGCCCTGAACATAATCTTGCCCTTTTTTTTTCTGTCGTTATTTTTCTTGTTATTGGTGACTGACGAAGCTGGGTTAAACAAGTGGCCTCGGAATCGGGACAACGCCGTCTGCGTTGGTCATGCACGGCATCAACACGACCGTCGTCGAGATCGACCCCGTGGTGCACGCCTTTGCGCAGAAGTACTTTGACCTTCGCGAGAACAACTCGCCCATCCTCGCCGACGCGCGGCGCTACACCGAGGCCCTGGCGGCGGCGGCGGCGGACGGACGAGGCGGCGCGCGCTTCGACTACATCGTGCACGACGTCTTTACGGGAGGCGCCGAGCCGGTCGAGCTATTTACGCTCGAGTTCCTCCAGCAGCTGCGCGCGCTGCTCAAGCCCAACGGGGCGATTGCCATTGTAAGACTTGTCCTCAAAAAAAAAAAACCCCCCATTAATCACCAGTTATTGCATCCTGCTAAAAACCTCCACCAAGAACTACGCCGGCGACCTGACCCTTCCCGGGCCCCGCGCCGTCGTGCGCACCATCACCGCCGTGTTCCCCGCTTGCCGCGTGTTTCGCGAGTTTGCCGCCGACCCCGCGGCCGGCGCCGGCGGCGATGGCGAGGGGGACTTCACCAACATGGTCATCTTCTGCAAGAAGGAGGCGGCGTCGGACGACGGCGGCGGCGCGCTGACGTTTCGCGCGGCCACCGAGGGAGACCTGCTGGACAGCTTTGCGCGGCGCGAGTTCCTGCAGCCGACGCACGAGGTGGACGTGCGCGAGTTTCTGCGGGCGAGCAGCGGGGAGGGCGATGGGGCGCGCGTCGTGAGGCGCAACGATACAGAGATTGTGGCCAGGTCGCACGAGACGAGCGCGAGAGGCCATTGGAGGATCATGAGGAGGGTGCTGCCGGGAGTTGTGTGGGAGAAGTGGTAGGGCACGCTGGCATGAACTGTGTCTTATTCATTCTCTGACTTTTTTGGGGGGGGGAATACTCATTCAATGCGTGTTCAATAGCTAATATTTTGTTTGATATCAAGCGCGATGGGTGTTCTACATGCTATCTAGATCTACCCTGCCCTACCCTGCCTTGATGGCATCGAGCGCGTACTCTGCATTATCCACCGTCGTCTCCTTGACAAACTCTCTAATGTACTGGGGCACCTCCTTGGCCCTGTTGTTGGCCGACGGGATGGGCTCGCCAAAGACCTGGTGGACGGGGACGACGCCGGCCCAGGTCCTCTCGCGCAGCGGGGCGTCGTCGAGGTCCATGCGGTCCTCGTTGCACTCGCCGTCGCGCGACTTGTAGCTGCCGGAGATGACCTTGACGCGGAGGACCGAGGTGCTCTGCAGCTCGCCGCCGGTCGGGGGCAGGCGGGTCTCGTCCCATCGGCCGGGGACGACGGAGTCGGTGATGAGCTGGAGCGCGTAGAGCTTCTCCTCCGGGTCGGTGACGAGGGAGGCGTGACCGAAGAGAGAAACGGAGCGGTAGTTGTAGCTGGAGTGGAAGGCGGATAGGGCGAGGACGAGGCCGTCGAGGTGGGAGACGGAGACGCAGACGGGGACGCCGGGGGAGGAGGTGTCGGTGGTGGTGGTGGAGGAGGAGCTGTTGCGGGCGGTGTTGAACATGCGGCCGGAGACGTAGCCGTGGACGTAGAGGTCGAGGGGGTCGCCGAGGTCGGCGGAGGGACGCTCAAAGGAGCCCATCTGGCCGATCATGGGGAGGGTGATGGGGAAGGGAGAGTCGGGGACGTTCATGGAGACGTTGATGATGTGGGAGGTGTTGACGAGGCCGTGGATCTTTTCGAGGGCGTACACAGCTGAGGTAGAGAGGTCAGGGTTCATGATGGAGGAGAGGATGCGCGAGGATCAAACGGGGCTTACCTTTTTCGCCGTGACGCTTGATGAGGTTGGTGGCATCTTTGGGGTATTCCAGGCTGTGGCGGCCCATTTTGAGATTGATTTTTTTTTATTTGGGTTTGCTTTAAATAAAAGAAAACGAAATGAATCTCAAGTAATTATACGTTTGGAGACTAGAGAATGGGAGGAGAAGGATGACTGAGTGTTCAGCAATAGGACAGATGTGAATGTCGGATGGTGTTGGAGATGATGTGGCGGGCGAGACTCGTCTTATATATGTAAAAGAAGGTTACGGGCAGAATCGTCGTTGCATTGGAAGAAAAAAAAAGTCATTATAACTCATACGACAAGCTACTCTTATTACTAAGTATTTGCGGGCGCGCGCGCCTTCTCCATGTAAAATAAAAAGAAGGTTAAAAAAAAAAGACATGCGGGAGGCATCATCAGACCCGGGGTTGTACGTGTAGGCTGGAAACCATTGAGAGGCGTGAGGGTCCCGAAGCCGATGGTTTGGCATCTGCACGAGACCAATGTGCGTAATCGGAAGTCGCTGATGAGAGAGGAAGGGAAAAAAATAGACTGAGAATGGCGAATTAAGAGTCGAGTTGTAGTCGAGATGAGTCAGTGTGAGTCGAGGAGCTGGGTGGTGGTTTATCTCTTTGTATCAAATGCACGCCGTCTGATTCGGCGGCGGCGCGGGGGAGGGGCGGGATGGGCGCTGTAGATGGAGGGGCAGAGGGGGTTGTGGCGGATTGCCCTGATTGGGAACCTGCGCAGGTAAGAGGACGTCCACGTCTTTTGAATTTTTTAAGCAGACAAAAAAAATATAAAATAGAAAGGAATAAAATTGACAATCCGTTCGATATAGACATTATTTCTCTCGTTTAGTGTAAAAAAAATAATAGTCAACTCGGGAAGATTGGTATTCTATTCGTCAGTACCTTGGGGGGGTTGGCGCATTTACAGGTACTCACTCCACAGCGGTACGCTTCAGCAGCATCTTGGACATGTTTATATGAGCACACACGGCGGGGGGGGGGGAGGTTTATTTCGACCAGTCCGAAAGACATATGTAAATGTCCATGATTTACGGCTACGAGTTGTTTCGAATCTTTCTCTCATTTGAATCTTTCCACTTTTACACTTAAAAAACGATATGAATATTAGAAACCAGAGAAGAAAATCTACGAGAGATTTTTTAAACAGCAAGAAAAGCAGGTACTTCTGAGAAGAAAACCGCCGCATGTGCTAGGACAAAGCTTGGGTTTGACGAAAATATTGCGGAGAGCCGTCAGAGGCACATGTGAAGTCCTTAGTATGCAGGCACTGTACTAAACAGTCACTGTAGTAGCAGTGACATTAAACTGTATGGCACAGTACAGTAAAATGCTATATTCCCCTGCCTGCACTAATGAGACTATGCCTCCCACAGCATGTACGGTGGCATGCCCTGCATGTATGTACATTCTCTACATTCTCTACATCCACCGCCCGGAATTGGCCGCTTCTCACCAGCAAATCACCGTACCCAGACAGAAACCTTTGTCTGCCAGCTGTCGAGACTTTTCACCATGTACTCTGCGCGTTTGTCTCTCTCGTCTCGAAGTCTCTTTGCTCTTCTTTCCAAAGCGACCCTTTGATTCTTCATCATTCCTCTTTCGGCCCATCCCTCACCATATACCATCAAAGCATGCGTGACACTTTCCGCCAGAGTCAGTGGGCATGGTCCTCTCCCGCCCCGACAAGCACTACTACTACATCTCGAGTCTCTCTGCCCTACGGGCCAGCCAGCGCCACTTCCGACGCCATGCATAGCACCAGCCAATCTCATCTTCTCAAATCTCTGAAGCATCCTCTTTCGTCTTGATAGGTGCATGACTTTCCTCATCGCGCTGTCCGGCGTATCTTGGCGCGCGCCTTCGTCGTCACTGAGGCTGCGCTCCCACGCCGTTTGAACAAAGTCTCAACCGTGGTTTTTCTACAAACACAGCAACAATCATTCTTCGCCTTTGTCAATGCCGGATACAGAGACTGCAAGATGTCGCAGGTTTCTGCGCGAAACGCTGCTAGCTGAACAAAGACGCCTCATCACCATAAACCACTCTAGCTTTCTAGCTTTCCAGCGTGGGGCGTCGCCGCCTTTGACACTCACAGAGTCTCTTTTACACGAAACCAACTCTGCCGCGACACGCCAAGCGTTCTTTGCTTCCAATGTCGAATCTCTTCTTTATGTACTTGACGTATTACATGTTTCCGCCTTTTCTGTCTTCATAGCCCTGGTTTTGCTACACAATTGTCCTGTTATCCGTAATGAACGAACATTGGCCATGTCCAGCTCGCACACATCCTCTCCCCCCCCCTTTACCCTTTTGTATACCTAGCAGGCCAGCAATATTCATCTTGAGCCTGCTCCGCTCATAATTCTCCTCATATCACTTGCCAATGTCATCTTCGTTTCTCGAATTGTTTCCGCCGAGTTTCTGTCTTGTCGTGTTCCCTCCTTCGCCGATTTGAACCACATTTCTCGCCATTCGCCTATTAACATACGCCAAAAATGATTTATACTGGCGACCCCCAAGTGATTATCTCCTCCTTTGCATTGTGAGTCGGTGAAACCTCTATCTGTCGTATATTGACATCTGATTCACCTCAACCCACAGTGGCATCGTGGCCTTGGCGGCTGCCTCTCTCGCCATCCAACTCATCGTTCAAGGCTATCATTGCAAACGTGACGGCCACCCCCGCAGCTCTTCTACCTCGAGGCTGGTCCTCCTCATGTTCTTAATCTCATCGACGCTATGGAGTCTTTTCGGCTTTGCTTCAACCTTGGATACTGGTTCAGACAGCATTCCCTGCCAGGTTCTCATCGTCTTTGCTGCCACCTTTGATCACCTCGGCCGTGTCGCATTTGAGCAGTCTCTTCTGACTTATATGAAGCCAAAACTGACGTCCAAAGTCTTTTCGATTGCTCTGCAGGCTCTTATTTTCGTGCGCCTCATAATCGCCGCCGTTCTAGTCTGCGTTCAGCGCCCACAAGAATCATCCGTCTGTCTGGCCAGGAACAGTTTGCTTCCGCTTGGTATCACCATCTTAGTCTTGGATTCATTAATCATCCTATACTTCTTTGTGATACTCTCGCTCTCGCCCACGCCGGACGATGCTTTCCTAGTGCGCCCAAGAGTTAGCTCAGTTCTGGATGTCAAAGCAGTCCTTACAACAGCTGCATTTGCGGCATGGCTAGTTGTAAGTCAAGCACAAACATCTCAGCTGCATATACTGACGTCGCTCTAGACAAGCATTCCTTCGATACTTGGAATCGAAACATTTCCGCTCGCCACTCGCACCATCCTACCAGCTGTCGGGTTGCTTCTGCTTCTGGGTGAGCAAGACTCGTCGTGCCCACCTCAAAATCACTAACCTTCTGTAGGACTTCTTGCTTTTTCAAAAGCGCACATGCTGCGCATAGGGCTAGAACGTCAAGACACATCGAGTTTAGTCGGTCCAAACGTCGTCGTCAAGGCGCCCCCTCACCCGATCCGAGAAGCAAATTACAGTGAAACTTCCGAAAACTTGAACGGTCAGCCTGGGTTTATGCAGTCTCGCGCTTCTCAGCTACAGACTCCCAGCACTAAACCTTTCTTCAAAGCACCCAACTGTGGTTCTCAATGGACAAGATCACCTTCGTCATTGGCCAGTAGGTGCGCCACTAGTAATACTGAGAGACAAATTCACCGGTCCTCTATTTCAAACCCACAACCTGCTCTTATCCATGCACATGCAGCCCCGGTGATGCCTCCGGATCAGTCAACGAGGAGAAAAGACGACAGGCCCAACATCTCGCTACCAATTCTTGATGCAAGCAATAACGCCAAGATTCTCCGTGGAAAAGCTACAGTTGATATCGCTTCAGCGCAGCAACTCGACCAGCAACGAAGAGCCAAGTTCGACCGGACCGCCGTCGTACCACAAGACGTTCCACACCTCTCAGAAGATAAAGTCTTGCTGGACGTCTCGAGATCGATCATCACTTCGCCGCGCGTCAAGCAGACGCTGTTCGTTGGTGCCGCCGCTGACCACTCACGAGCTGCACCACCTCATCTGTCCAGAGCCGACACTGCCGCCAACGTTCAGAAAACCGCGACTCTGCTGGGCAATTCAAATTTACCCGTGGTCGGCACCCATCAGATGCTGTCAGAGAAGCGAGTCCAGGAAACCCGCCTCAACATGGCCAAGGTCAGCATCGGTTCAAGATTGGGCTCCGAATCGATGAAGAATGCTCGACGGCAGTCCTCGCTCGTTCTACCTCCTAGTGAGCCGCAAAGTCCTACGAAAAGATCGCGGGCCGCACGGCATGATACGCAAGCGCACCCTCCAGCAAGAACGCCGTCAGATCTTAGCGTGGCTTCACTCGCCAGGCGAGGCGAGGTGGAAAGTCGTGTTGCTTTGCCTTCATCGGGAAACCAATGCCACAACCGCAACGCAGGAAAATGCAGCCGAGGGCGAGCAGCGCAGTGGAATCATCAAGTTGGCGTCAAATGTCCGACATTTGCACATCGCCAAAACGCCAACAAACTTCGCGGGCGGGCACCAGCTCCCGCCGCGTTATCACTGGCTAAGCCCAGCAAGCTAGAAAAGATTGTCGAGGTGCAAACGTCGCCTCTGGAATCCGCTGGCCGTGTGCAGGCCGTCCTATATGAGCAGCTCAAGCATTTTGATGGAGAAGGTCAAGTTGCCGACCGAGTCTCGTTGAATGCTTCGACCAAATCAACAGGGCCCCAGTCAACCCCATCTTTCAGGTCGCATGATCTGAATCTAAAATTTGGGAGCAGGGGTTCGGACGCAGCTAGCGGCCCGGACTTCCACATCAAAGCCTCCGCTGAAGAGAATCCCGCAACTCCACGCAGTGAGCTTACTGGTAATCGGTCCCGGGCTACCTTCACCGACAACACGTCGGAGGGGGAAAGCCAAACCCTATCTAGCCTACTACTCCATCCAGACACAGAGAGCGGTCTGCCCTCACAAACGCGGGGGAACGCTCCCACCCATCACACTGTTTTCGACATTTCCTATTATTGTCCCTCAGGCCCGAAATCCTCTTCTTCTGACGACTCCGAGGTCGATTTTGCTGCGGGCAGCTCGTGCGGGGATTTTGTCATTCAGAAAGCTAGCCAAGGTACCCGAGCCCAGCCGGTTTCAGTATATATTCCACCATCTGTCTCAAAAGCTCCACTTTCAAGTATCGAGCCAGCCTTGACTGCTCCGTCAGCCTCGGAAACTTTGCAACAGGAGCGAGACTTGCGATTTGCTGTAAGCGCCGAGGGTTCAGTCTCGAGCATATTGGTGCACCGCGAGAATCCGGTGGCGTCCTCGCCATCAAAGTCGACGCCGGGGCCTGACAGCATTGGATCGCACCAGCAGAAGCTGACTGCGCCCGCCCGCGCCGACCAGGTACTGGGTTGGGACTGCCAGCCATCCATCTCGCAGAACCTGCCGCGACGAAACAACTCGATAAGTCTGCTACCGGACGGACCGGTAATCCCGCCACCGCCCCTCCAGGGTCAGGCAACTCCGGCCAGTTTTAGGCTCACGTGGGGCGACGGGTCTGATATCATAACTCTGCCGGCTCAAATCATAAATACCGTGTCTCCGCGCCTACTACTGCCCTGGCACAACTCTGGCCCCCCCAAACAGCTACCTTCGTCCCCGAGCTTACCTGCGACACCACCTCACTCCCCAGCCTGTGTTGCCGGTGAAGGTCATCGTTCCTCTTTCTGCAAACCAACCCACGGTACCTTTTCTTCTCGACCTCACTGCTACGACGAAGGCAAATTACTCCAAGAGACCACTCTCTCGGAAATTGCCAGCCTGCTTAATACAAGCGGCATCAGCGGGGCAAGCACGATACCATCTCGTGACAGTCTCTTCCTCGACTGCAACACACAGATACAAAACCGTCCCACGCCTTCTACGGAGTCAGCCGCCTTGGCGAACCACAACATATTCCTAGCCAACTCCGCCCAAAACGACTCCAAAACCGAGAGCCAACCCAGCAGTTGTTCACCATCTGCCCAGCACTGTTCGAATCTCAAAGTCATGCTCGCTTCCACCGCAAAAACTACCGGGCTCGCCCAACCGGATGAGAAAACCTGGAGACGCTATCTCGGTAACCAGGCCGAGACTCTTCGCGCCGTCCCGCGCAAGTCCCAGCCGGACCGCATCACCAGCACCTCCCTGTGGACTCCGCCCCCGAAAGAGGTCAAGGAATCTTCTGGGGCCAGCGTTCCTGGATTATGGATGCCAGTCGAGAAGGTGCTGACTATTCAAGCCCTAAGCAATCACTGTCCTTTCTCTCCCGCTCCCTGCTCACCGGCCGCATCCGATCCAAGTGTCAGCATACTAACCACGTCCACCACAGCCGCCCAAAGCCAAGCAATCGAGCTTTGGTCGTCTCGCACACCTTTAGTTGGTGAATCATCCGTTGGCGATGTTGAGCAGCGTGGCTTGCCAATTGCCAGCAAGGTCCAACCCTCGGATCAAAAGCCACAACCACCTGCCCAGCATGCAGATCAAAGCAGCGCCCCCTGCACAGACAAGACGTCATCAAGCACCAATTCACTATGGCGGAAATCCGCGCCTCTACCTGCAGAGCAGACCAACGGCCTCTGGAGCACCACACACATCCGTCATGCATACAGAACCTCAACACACCCCCCTGCAGCTCTCGAAACCATCCGTAAGCTGCGTACTGATATCCGCCCCCCAGCTACTCTGCAATTTCCTTCACTCTGGTCTGCCAGCACACAAACGCTGGTGCAGCAAGTACCCGATTGGCTCTCGCTCTCCACTACCCGGCGGCCAGTCTCTCGCGACAGCACCTCTACGACGGCTATCATCAGTGTTTCTGACGGGGACGATTGCGAACTCATCTCTGACGCAAACTCACTTCGGTCCGAAGTCACGGGTGCCAGCACCGTCTCGGATGACAAGGAAGTTGTATTGAAATGAGGGGGGAAATCATCATTTCATTTTTGGAAGGATTTCATCAAGGTTTTTCGTTTGTTTTGAAAGTTTGTTTGAAGTACTTACACTTGACTATTTTGACCAGCGCAGCGTGAAATATACGCTTATGAAGAGACATGATGCATGCTAAAAGCTGGAACGGGATTTATGAATCTGAATAAACTAGCAGATGGGAGTTTGTTTTTTTGTGTGTGCATTTATCATTTTCAAACAAGATTGTCTCCTTTTCGCCAACATTTATATTATATCGTGATCAAGTGTCGCTCCGTCCATCCGCAGACTGCAACGTAGAAGTTTGCTTAAGCATGGATACTAGGACTCCCCCCCAGGACCTTGACATCTATGTCTAGCACTTATATGATATGTAGGTATATGCTCGAAACTATTGTTTTTAAATCAGAAGAGGTTTGGTTCCATGCAACCGAGGCAATGATCCGACAATAGCGTTGGTTCTCTGAGCAGGACCGAGCGTTTTCCAGCGTGGGCACAAGAAGAATAGCGGCATTGCAATAAATACCGTGGGTGAAAAGAGTTCGAGAATCATTCTATTCAATAAAAACGCCAAAAGCCTACAAGCAATCCTTTCAATCCCCCCCCCCCCTTTTATCCATCCATTCCCCCACTTTCTTGTCATCACTGCTTCAATAACATCACAGCTGAGAGAAGAAGACTCTTGCTCTCTTCCATCTAGAACCAAAACACGGACCAACATTCATCCTCACTCGAACCTCTCGAGTCTTGAAGGTAAAACACCTTTTTTGGGGAGGGCGAGGGGGTCGAATTAGCAGCCAGAAACATTTCGACATGACAGGTACATGAGTCTCTCCGTCCAAAGCAATGAAATCATGCCGCAACACTCGATAGAAGCAAAATCAATAGGTTACACGTGTACTGCAAAGGCGTGAAAGCCAATTGAGCAAGACATGTAGAAAGTTAGAAGAGGTAAAGAGAAAGAAAAGGCTCAACCAAGTCTATAAAGACGCAGTCTGTTACGGCGTCGGAATACATTCCTGATACGAAAACGGTACTCATAAGTGCTAAAACAAAGGAAAGGAAGAAAACGGCCTGTTTTTCAGGGACAAGAGAAGAAATGATACACCAGAGCCCAAAAGCCAACGCTATGCCGAAATAATCAAAACATTTGGAACAGAATTAGAAAAGAGAACCATTGTACACTACCCAGTCTACTCATCATAAACGTATGTAGAGAGGCAAGTTTTAACATGTTTGCAGTTGGATGCTGCTATCGTACCGTCATCAACGGAAATCGCCGTTCCAGCTGCGGAGGAGGCGAGCTGTCGGGCGACGCAGACTGTTTCATGGAATTGTTTCCGCGGCTCCTTGTGGCGCGGCGTGGGGGGCTGGAACCAGGATCGTCAAACATTCGGGTAAAAGCAGGGCTCGAATCCGGACCGCGGTCACGATCATGCCGCAATGGTCGCGCCGGGCTGTGGGTAAGTTGATCTGTCCGGCGAATGATATCCGAGAGGGCATCACGAAGCTCTCCGGATCGCCTAACCAGCAGTTTCAAGCTGTTTGTATCGAACTGCACTTTTCTACTAGGCTTTCCGGGCTCGATGACAGCTTCTGAGGGTACGCGATGCTGCATAGCCTCCATCACAGTCCGCACGACGCCGTTCACGTCTGAGAAGCGTTCCGGCGTTTGCGGCAGTCTTTGGCTCGACTTCCTCAACGGTGTGCCAGCGTTCTTATCTGCTGAGCTCTCCGCGCCGCCAAAAATATCGTCATCAGGCGAGAAGACTGAGCGCCGCCGCGGTGAGTGCCGTCCCCGCACCACGGCGGTCCTGGACATGGATGGCTCGAGCTTCGGAGAGCCGAGGTCAAGCTTGTCAGCCTGCGGAGGGGGGGTCCGGGGTCGCTGATCCTCTTCTTTGACTTTGACATCGAAGGCATCGAGGTCAGTCGAGCGGTTCGACAGACAGTCATCTTCCATCGTCTCGTCATCTGGTGAGGCCAGCCGAATAACGCCCTCCGCCTCTTCCCAGAGTGCCTTCTGGGAGCCTCCCAGAAGACCCATATCACGGGCATGCCGACAGAGTCTCTTCAGATCATTGACGAGCAAGGATAATTCTCTGATCTGACCCGAGTGTGCCTTGACGCTAGGCTGACTGGCACGAATAGATTCGGGCACGGCAAACATGCTATCATTGTGGTGCTCATCATTGCCAACCGTGGAACCAAACTCAAAGTCTTCGTCCCAGTCTTCGCTAACAGTCTTGGTACCGAGACCCCAGGTTCCGTATTTGGCGCCGGCAGCCTTCAACTCGTCTGCGTCGTGGACCACTGGAACGCTTTGGCTCCTTACATGCGCTGGCGCAGGTCCGCGTCGATTGGCAGAGCGACCACCTCTCGGGTCTGTTACTTGTTTCCCATACGCGGTTTGAGGGCGGCCAGAGCGTCGCTCAGCGTACTGCTTGTCTTGAATCGAGGGTTCACTCCAGTCGAAAATGTTGCTCAAGGGGCGATCAGTTGTGTGGTTGTTTTCGGGGTGGCTGCTACCGGTTCCATAAATATTTGTGAGGGCGAGACGCACATTCGGGTTCATGCGTTTAACGTTGGCAGAGTTCCTCGAAGGGGCAGAAAGCGGGCTCAGGTGGGAATTGGCGTCATCGTCGTCGTCGCGCGCCCAGTCGTCGTCAAAGTCATCCTCCAAGGACATCCGACCCAGGTCCGCCTGGTTGAAGGAGTTGAGGATCGGATTGGTATCCAGGCGCAGCGCATCGGGATTCTTGGCAGTTGGGGTCTCGGAAGCAGTTTGGTGCGTGTCATGGTCAGGCATCGCAAGTTGTCTGACTTGCGACTTGGCCGGCGCACGGACTGGGGTTTGTGAAGCTTCGTCCTCTTCGATGATCTTGTCGTCACTGTCCCAAGCTTGATCGAGCATTTCATGAATAGAGATGCGTCGAGACTTGCCATTGCTGGCGGTACTGGGAGGCGAATCGTCATAGACGGACTCGAGAGGCGTATCAGCAGCTCTAGCGCGGCTCGAGGCAACGGTGCGAAGAGAATCATAGACGGTGTCGCTCTTGAAATCTGTGTCATCGTCCTCGCCTGAGACGAAGTCCCTTCCATCGCTCTCGGAGCCTTCTATTGTAGGTGAGGCGTCATAATAAGGGGACTTGTTGCGGCAGGCGGACATGGCAGAGCTGGCCGTGGAGCTGTTCGAGGGCTGAAGCGGCCGCAGAGAATGCACAGGGTTGGTGGCAGCAGCAACCCCGCCAACAGCGCCAAAAAGGGGAGAAAAACTAATCGGCCGAGGCGAGGAGCGATTGCTCGGAAAGTTTAGAGGACGCTGAGGCGGGGACGGCAGTGGGGAGGAAATGTTTCTCTTGTTGCGAGGGCCATGAAGCGACGACGAGATGGTGGCCGGCTGAGTTGTGTGAAGAGAGTGGGCGCTAAAGGGCAGCTGTTGCGAGGGCTGTGGCGGGTGCTGCAGCTGCTGTGAGAGGTAGTAGGCCTTGGGAGGGTTGTGGTGGGCGGCGGCGGCGGCGTCGTGTCGCCGGTGCTGCTGCTGCTGCTGCTGCTGCTGCTGCGGATCATGAAGCTTCTTCTGAGGCTGGATCTGCTGGCGCGGCGCGTCACAGGTAGCTGAGCCAGCAGAGACCGTCCGAGATAGCGGTGCCATCGGACCCTGGTTCAGCAAGACAATTGGTGGCTGCAAGCCCGCGGTGCCATGCCCTACGCCCGCTAGCAGTGGTGGGGAGCCGCTAAAGATGGGCGCTGAAGCATGACGCCTGTCTGCGCCGAGAGTTGCAGAGTCGGATGGCTGCTGCTCACCCCGTTTGGGGCGTCTTATGCTACCCGAAGTCTTGGAAACCAAATGGCTGGCTACTGTGGCCAACGACGCTGAAATTGACCGTGTCATGCGGATCGACGAGGGAGACTTGTCAACTTTTCCAGTTCGATACGCATCTGCATCAGCCGATGCGGCATCTTTTACATGCCTTTCAGCATCAGAGTCTTGTCCAGACGTTTGTACGACTTCCCATAGTAGTCGTTCCTCACCTTCATCCTGTTCGGGAACAATTTCGGCGGGACCAGCAAGATGCGTCACACGCTCACGGCTAAGTTGTGGCGCGGACGGCAGTGAGACCATTCTCGGCTTCATGAGGTGAACCGTGTTCTGGCATGCTGCAACAGCCTTGACCGAGATGCGCCGCAGGGTATTGGTCTTTCCATGTGGGCTGGCTATCTCATTTTGCCCGTCAGCGGTAAGCTTGACTCTTCTCGAGTGGAAAAAAGATGTCCAGGGAACCGAGTCAGACGGAAAAGCCGGCCCGACGGTATAAGGTGGCCCCTTGTGCATGGACTCTGTGCTGGAGCGCTGTTCAAAGGAATATTTCGGCGTTGAGGCCTGCGAGAGCTCCAAAGCTTGCCGGGTATCGAGGCGGAACTGCTGCAGCGTGGCTGTACGCTGATGACTTGTGGCCGGGCGACGCAGCGTGGGCAGATGGACCCTGGATTTGGAGCGCGAGGCCTGTTGAGCATCATGACTCTGGATCGAGGAGGACCTTTTGACGAGTTTGTTGGGAGGCAGGCCAGAGCCTGCCGTCTTTGGCCGCAGCATAGGTGTGGTTGAACTGTGGGACAGCGCTACGGTCTGTCCATCCACGACAATGCTATTGCGAGGGCTGGGACCGTGCTGCGAAAGCGGCCGCAGTGATAGCCTACGCATCCATGAACCATTCGAGGTCAGCGAGTTCCGCCGGCTGTCCATGGGATGTGCGGCCACGACCTGGCCGTCGCTGGTGGGTGCGTTGTACTTCGTGGACGCACGACGGGCTAGGAACTGGGAGGATTGTGGTCGTTGATAATGAGAAAGCGGCGGTCGTGAACGGGAGGCAGGGCGAGGGAGGGTCGAATGGTCCAGATCGTCTGCCACTGCCATTATCCGCTGGTCATGGCTGGTATCGGGGCGGGAGAGGGAGGCGGAGCTCAAGCGGTCATGTCGGGTCGGGGAGGGCTCGAACGAAGCATTTCGCTTCTGAGGACGGCGGCCGACTAGCTGGTCCGTTTCGTTGGGATGGCCAAAGACCAAGCCACTCGCAGCCGCAGCAATGGCAGTTCCGGTGCCGACGAGCTAGAATGTAGTCGAGCGAAGGGTTGTCAGCAGAAAAAAACAAGATGAAAAGTCGGGGATTCTCAGATGGCAGGACGCAAGACGCATCGACGTTGGAGAAAAGGTACTGCGCAGGCCGGGCGTGCAAACGAGTGAGACAAGAGCAGGGTGTGGTTTGGCCGTTTGTCGTGTACTCCACGGGAAGCAGGAATGTGAAGAGGGTAGGCAAAAGCAAGGTAAACATACACTTGGCACAGTCTGCATCATGACTGCTCCAGCTCCTAGCAGAACCAAAGCAAGGCGGTCATTCTAAAATCGTTTCGGGTCGTAAAATGTCGGCGTGATGATCAATTCATTGTCCAGTCAATTGAGGACCACTTCTCGATGAGAACGAATGGTCAAACGCCCGTCTTCGCCACCAACTTGTGAGTGACGATTGTATTTTTATTTTTCCCTGCCTCACTATCGCCTTGGGAGGAAGTGTTGTTGTTTTGTTAGGCAAGGGAAGGAAGGCCGGAAAGTAGAGCCGGTAGATGAGTCCGGCGGGTGCTAACGCTACCTGTTGAGAGCCTACCACTACTACTAATTTCTACCGATTGGCCAAAGTTTTTTTTTTACATTAATAGTGCATGTATGTACTGGTAGGCACGGTTAGAGGCAGTGGGAGACCTTCCCGCCCAAAGTGCACGCGCGCGCGCGCTGTTGCAGGGAGCTGGACCGTGCTGCAAGTCTGGTTCTAGTGGTACGTGCACCAGCTGCGCGATTGCCTTGGCATACTATGTACAGTATGTAGGTACTGCACCCGTTAGCTTTTGCATAAAGTGGTGCTCCTGCAGGAGTTCAGCCCAGCGTTTACACGCAAGTCGTGCTGGCCTCTAGTCGCCCAGCTACTGCTGGCGAGCGTTGCATCGCCAGTTGTATGCGCCGCTAACAAGAGCATTGTGTTGGACAGCCCTGTTTGGGGGGTCTACAGTACAAGCTCTAAAAAAAAACCATTCAATGCCTTGGTAGTACAATAAGGAGCGAGGAGCGACTCTTGAATTCCTGAGCTGCATTCCAGACAACTCGAACATGTGACGTTCCGGTCATTTAGCATGAAGAAAAAGATGCGACGGAGTCGATGCCAATAGCTTTGCAAATCGAGATTTCAGACCGCAAGGGGAATGTTGATGAAGAAGACCAAAGATAAAAAATTGTGCTTTGATGAGATTGTATATGCAGGAGAAGTCGCTGGGTAGACTTGCAACGTGGGGCCCAGGAGTGATATGGCGGGGTTTCGTCCGGCCGGGGGGTAGGTTCGAGAGCAAACGAAAAGCCACGGCGAGACAGCCGCCAGCCAGGCTGCAGTAATTAGCCACGGCTACTAGGAACTAGAAAGCTGATTGTTGCTACCGTAATTAAAAGGGGAAAAAAAAAAAAAAAGGTTAGCCGTGTCTCTGTTTGCTGTTCATGTAAAGAAGCGGTCAAGACGACGTGAGGGCAGCCAGCTGGCTGGTTTTGTTGCGAGGCGAGATATGCAAGCCACTCTAGATGACGGGCTACTATGAGGTTCTCACAGACGGGGCCGGAGCCTTCTGATGGTTTGACGCCGCGGCCATGCCATGCTGTGCAACAGTTGTCGGCCGGCCACTTCGTGATGGCGGAAAAAGACGAGACTTTTTGTTTCATCCATCACAAGAGGGCCTTTTTTTTCCTCGCCATTGTTCTTATCATGTCTCGGCTTCCAATCAGCCAAGGCTGTAGCCAATGGTAGCTTTGGGGCCAATGTGTCGTGGTGAAACAGACGACCACGTTGAGAATATCTGGGGGGGAGGGTGTCTGAATGTATCAATGTATGCGTACAGTCTATGCCAATCATGCCCGTGGCACCATCGCAGTACCAAATCACCGCATATAAGTCAGCTAGCAGGCCACTACAGAACCGAAGCAAAGGCTGAAGCCGCTGGGTGGTGCTTCGTTTGCCGATACAGCACGATGCCGGCTGTTCAGTGGCCGCCTTGTTTACGCCACAATGCTGCAGAATCCTCTTCTTCAGCCGCACCCTGTTCCTCGATGATACTCGACTGCAAAGGGGACAAGAGGTGGACAAAAAAAACTGCCAAATCAGCTATGGCAGAAGATGCAGTAACTAGAAGGGCAGCCTTTTTTGGCCACCACATGGGGGAGTACATGTTGGCATCGCATTCCTCCTATTTATGACTTCACGTCTTGCTGCCCAATCTCCAGCCTTTTTGCTTGTGCTTAATCTTAATTCTCACCTTTTTTCATTCTGCATGCTCCCGGAATGCAAGAATCGCGTGTAATTCGCTTCGGATCCCCCTCCCCCCCTGGCCAGCCGGGGCCACCCCCTTGCGTGCTTCATTTCCATGGCCTGCCATCAAAGCATTACCCGCCCGGGGTTGTCTCGCAGCGTACGACCTCTAAAACTATCGAGGAAAGACAATCATGCTCGTGCCACCGGGATACATCACAGATATATATTTGTACGGAAACGCAAACGGAGAAAAAAAATGTCATAATGATCTGACTGCCTCAACCTTGTAGCAATTCGTAGACGTAACGGATCAAATAATCGCCTATACATTGCAGAGAGAAAAAAAAGAAAATCAGGGTGTCATTTGTTTATTTTATATTTAGTCTTGTTTACTTTTCCCCCGTCGTCCTGCATATGCGTGGGCATTGTCATGGTCTTGGGATTTGGAGACTGTGGGTTGACGACATCATTGGCCCGAACCGTAGTGGTCAGATGGAGCAACAAGAACAACCAGGAAGAGTGAAGGCAGGGGAGAGGCAGGGGTGCACAAACGCGACCTTGTTTGCCTTGGGCTGGCGATGGATGGCTGTGTGCGAAATATACAGTATACATGCAGTATATGCCTGTTTTTGTGCTGTTAGTGCTTGGCAGTATAAAGTTATCCGTGGAGCCACCGGCAAGCCGAAACTTGAAGGCTCTTGACTGTGCTTGACGAAAGTATAGGAGGTACTGTACTATAATAGTAGTTACTAGTTATTGGCAGCATCTGTATTGCGTCTCGTGGCATTTATTCAAATCACCCACCACCAACAATACCCCTCTCTGCTTAGGTACACTACCTACAGTACCTACCTTGGTAGTAGATATGTAGTGGCCGAGAGAGGGGTAAGAAGCTCACTGCTCAGCCGTCTCGTCTCGCCTATTCAATCACACGAGAAAAAGCTACGCCGACTTGTCAGCAGATACTGCACATCTGTTGCCAAGTTTTCTTTTTCTATTTTTTTATTTTTATTTTTATTTTTATTTTTATTTTCAAACACGTCAATCATCCCCAGAAAATCTTGCCTCTACAGTTACGTGGGCTGCCAATCATCAACAGCACCAAGCTAGCCCATGCACGAAATATATGTACAAGTCACCTCATATACGATATGCTCGTCATCGGTAATCGTCCAGATCCTGGCCCTAAATTATCGGAGACAAAAAAGCAAGACAGATGTACATACATGGCTCATTGCGACCATTCATTCTGTCCATGTCCAAGTAGTCATTTGAGGAGGGAAAAAAAAAACCCCTCGGTTCACTTTCCGAAAAAAAAACATCACATTTCAGCCATCGTTTAGCTCTCAGACAGCAACAACTACGCTCGTGACGCTTTGCTAAGACAGCAAGGGTAGATAGGTAACCTTGTTGTGTAAACATTCGTAACCCGCGCCTCGTGTTTACTTTGTTTACTTTGCTTTAGGCTTAGATGAGGGGAAACGAGTTGTCATCACATCCCGTCCTCTAGACCGTAAATTCATCTGCCGCGATCATGTATATAAATGTTTTTTATTTCGTCTTGCTATTTTGCTTTTTCCGCCCATGTACAGCTTTAGTCCGAGACATGTATCTACTGGGCGCATCAAACGGGACGACTAGCCCGGGGGGAGGGCGCCGGGAGATCTTAAGAGGGTTGGTTTTCCATACCCCAAGGTTCAATAAACAAATCTCGAAAAATCATTGATTCTTTGAGAAATGTCTTCCACCAGAGCCCATAAAGAACCACATTCTGCTAAATGTCCTCCAATGTCGATCCGATGATGAGTGATCACGTCCGTGAGACAACTTGGACCATCGACTATTTACCGACTACTCGGGAATCATACATTAGCTGTGTGACACGCCCGCGGTACCCGTCTTCCCATGTCGCGCTGACGCAGGTTTCAGCCATATGCCAACTGGCGTGTCATATGCATGCTACCGCCCTTTGTTTATTATTTATTATTTATTTATTTTGCCACTTGTAAACAGATAAGACAATGACTCCTCGGATGAAAAAAGGGTTGGCGGGGGTTTAAGAATCCCCGAAAAACTCGTATGCCTTGTTTTTATTTTTCCACGATTTTGCACCTTGTACCCTTCTTTACAAGGAGACTGCGATTGTGGCTTTGCAATCGAGGCATGCCTCCGCCATCGCCAGATTGCTGACAATTACTCGGCATCAGGCGGGAGGCGGGGGGCGTTGACAGGTCTTGTTTGCTTGGCCTTTGTCCCCAGCTACATCGTAATTTTACGTTTCGGCCTCTCACAAACAAAGGTCTGCGAGTGTGAGCCGTTGGATGGGAGGGACCCCTTGCCTGCGACGGGCGTGCAACAAGCGTACCATCAGGCAGAAGCGGCGAGCATCCGGACCGCGCATCATAAAACAGTGAGGTGCGAGATGGCAGCGATGTATTCAACGAGATCTCTTCACATCTTTTGTGTGGCCATGTACATGTGCCAGGGGCACTAGCTACTCCGCCGTGCCGCAGGCTACAAGGAGTCGTTCCGTCCGGCGTCCGTCACTCCGTCACTGATAGATATTACTGTTCAGAGTCAGTGGCAGAGCTAGATACTGTAGATATCCTATCGACTCCCTCCATCCTGCGTATACTCCTCCTATGACTACTCCAGCCTATTAGAGAAAGTACAAGAACCTGCCTCGGCGACATGGCTCTTCACGGAATCCCTCATTCAAGCATTTGCAATAAATGAAGTACTTCAAATTATTAGTCAATGAAAAGATACCCTAGGGAAGACAAAATCCCCCCCCCCTCCCCTTGTACTGCCCGCGGATCAGCGGCGCCCAAGCCACGCGGAGTGAGTCGTCCATTTGCAATCGAGAGCCCGCCTTTCGCGACGCCTCGCTCGGCCAATGTGACTAGCCAACCATGGCAGCCATCGTACCACTTGCTCGGATGGGTCAAGGTTCCAAATAACAGAGAGTATTAGAGAAGGAGAAAAAAAAAAACATGGAAAGAGGAGTCGGTCAACCAAGTTTACAGCTTTCCCCCCTCCCCCACTCCGTGCATCTTGGAAAACTCGAAAGTTTGGCTCCCCATTCGGTGCCTCCAAGGGCCGAGCTATCGTTTACGACATAGCCTTGCTGATGGCGATACTTGTTTCGGCTTTCTCTCGCCCCCGTCCGTGCCCCCCCTCTCTGCTCTGGTGGCTCGGTGGCCAAGGCCGGGAAAAGCTCCGAAGAACGCATTAATGTGGGAGAATATCCAGACGAGTATGCATTTTACCCCGCTGTGTTGAAAGAGACACATTTCCGGGATTGCAGTCATGTTGGGGGTACGAAAATTGGCCTAGCCAAGGAAAGTCATCAGTGTAGATGACGAAAGCCTGATGTATTTATTTTTCTGCAAGTGGTTGAGACATTGTCGAAAGAACTCGCGAGTCTCGAAAGAACAGAGTCTGCATGTGGCTTGCCCAGAAGTCAAGAGATTGAGGCCAATGTCCCGCCACACCAAAAAGCACCTAACACGATCGCTTGTTGGTCGAAGCCACAACAGGGATGCTGGCGCTAATAATAAATCAAAAACCAACAGCTGATTGTGGCTTTACAATATCGCTCACCGGGCTAGAATTATCTTTGCCCTTGATGCATGCCTTTTTACACTATACCAGTACAAGATGTTGCTTAGTAGCAGATACGAAAACTAACCATATTTTTTTTTGCAGTTTGTGCGGGCACACGACACTTTCGTCTGTAGGGTAGGCGGACCGGAGTAGCACCTCTTCAACCAACAAGCTTGCGGGACGACGGAGCAGAGGATATAACAGATGTATTCGATGTGTCGCTGTCCTAGCATCTATCCCTTTCCCGATTCGCCCTCCCGTCGGCCTATCTTTGGACAGTTGTATTTTAACCTTTCGAGCCCTTTATTCTTGCTGTTCCAGATCTCGTGTATAGCCACTGGATTTCTGCAGCCAACCTCACGGGGCTTGCGAACGAAGCAGTGCAAATATCCAGATTTCACCTTACAGTGCCTCAGAGCAATTACCGCAACGCCTTGCGCCGGTTCGGTCAGATATCATCACTGGCACGAGCCCCCGTGGTCGCTCCGAATGTCATACGATCAACCAAACACAAACAGCCATCGAAAAATCAAAGGCTTCGCGGTGGTTGTCCGTACAGTATTGGATGTGGCCTCAGTACACCGGTTGTACATCATGGGCTTAAATTCCCTGTGATAATTGTAGATATAAGGGTTGAGGCAGAATATCCCCAGTCAGTTGTTGAAGGGTCTAAGATGTTGCAATTGGCCGGGAGAATGCGCAGGGTTTTTATATTCGGTACTCTTAGGGTGGGCAGTCTCTGCGGCTAGCAGTTGTCCGACGCACAAGGTAATGTAATATGGATGGATATGGATGAATATGGATAAATCTGTGCTATTTAAATTCGCTGCTCCCGTTCACTACTGGTGTATGCAACAACAGCATTTAATGACATATTAACGTATTCCCTTTCTTATCAAACTTGCAACGTGAGGAGAATAAGTCAGCTTGACAGCGGCAACTACAGTTGGCCATTACGGTCAGTCAGTATTGCATGAACTTGCACTGCTGGCAAGGACGGGGCTTTATCAATTTAGTAGGCTAAACAGAAAAACAACATGCCCGGAACAAAACCAGCAGGTATTAATTAGATGAGCACCTGCATAGTAGTTACCTGCACCGCCCAGAGCACTACACGAAAAAGCTACGGTATCTATTGTGCATTGAGCTAATACACGAAGTTGTGTTGCCATGTATTGAAAGTAGTATTAGAGGCAAAATAGCTAGTAGCAATAATTACCGTACCAGTACATCAACTTTTGCTGCGTAATCTTGACACCATAGGCAGCTATTTTTCAAACAAGCGACTGTTCATCGCTCATTTGACAAACGTAGTATACTTTCAGCAAATTTGGCCTTTCCCCGTTCCAGCAATGAACTGAATTCGGGACTGCAGGCGACATTACGGCTGGGGGAGTAAACTACATCATGGAAGGCAGGGGCACTGGTATCATGGTATGTAGGTCAGCCTTCGCTGGCCGCATCAACTTCCAAACTTCTCCCCTCCATCCACCTTTTCAGTCTTCCCTCTATGAAGATGAAGACACCAGTAACCTCTGAAAGGCTCTACAAATCGCTAGCATTGCTAACGTACATAAGGACCTCGAGGAGTTGCCGAGATCACTAAGATCGAAAATTTCGTCCCTAAAGTAGGTACCTATGATGAAAAAAAACCCTGCGGTCTCTCGGAAGTTTAGAGCCTATAAAGACCAGCAACTTCTGAAAGGTCCTACGAAACGTCAGCATCGCTGACGTATACCTGTATTCATTTCTAGGTGTCGACGAGATCGAAAAGCCAGTCAAGGCACCGTATTGCCGAAGTTGGTACGTACATTTGAAGAGCCGTAGTTAATTGAAGGTTCGCAGCCGATGATGATACCAGTGATTGTTGATATTTTGCGGCATTTAAGCGAAGGTAAAGCATATTTGCTGTGTTTCTTGTAGAGCAGGGTGGAATCTCTAGGGCAGCCGATCCTAGATCTAGATATATAGACTGAATAATAATTAATGATCGTCACTTAGGCACTGCCCAGAGCACTAAAAGTGACGACAGGCAGTTTGCTTCCCCTTGCCGCACTTGCGCTAATCGCGGGCGTTTTGAAGCTTGGCCGATTTAGGCAGAGGAACAACCTTTGCTAGCGCCTTGTTCAGTCCCTTGCCAGGTACTAATACGCGTGGAGGGGTGATCTGACCGAAAAATATCACCAACATCGATTCCAGCCCACAATTGTCAATCGGCGCAAAATTGCTCGCCATATTCCGAAACGACAAAACCACCCCAACAGCCAGACAGCCAATCAAGCCACCACCAGTAGCAGGGCCTTTAGTTCCGACCCAACCGAGGTCATACTAGGAGCCAAGCAGCCCGTCGTACATTGAAGACCGGTTGCACCACCATGGAGGCCGACATCAGGGCCGCCCTCCCCAACATCGATCCGGTGCTGACCGAGTACTCTGTCGGCTACCTCGACCATGCCTCGACGGCCTGGTCGGACGAGACCGACTCCGCCGAGCTCTCCCCGCTGGAAGACGCCGCGCAGACCATCACCGAGCTCCTCATATCCGCCTCCGGTGACAACGACGCCGCCCTGTCGGACAGGCTCCGCACCCTCGTCGAGAAATGGGTCGGCAAGTACGCCGAGGCCAACGGCGGCGAGCGCCAGGGCCCGCTGGCCGTCCGCCGCCTCGACCAGACCATCCAGGTGAGCGCCCAGCGCAACATGTCGTCGACCCTGGCCGTTGCCACCGGCGGCGTCGACCTCGAGTCGGCCAACGTCCGCAAGGTCGAGTCCAAGGTCGACCGCAAGAAGCTCGAAAAGGCCGAGCGCAAGATCGCCGCCAAGCAGCAGAAGAAGCAGTTCAAGAACGTCGAGTACGAGGCCTCGCGGCTGCTCGACCAGGCCGACTCGGCCCAGTCGTACGAGGAGTTCTACATGGCCGTCAACCCGGTCCAGATGGGCGGCAGCGCCGGCGCCAGCAAGACCAAGGACATCAAGCTCGACAACATCGACGTGTCCATCGGCGCCCAGCGCATACTCACGGACACGACCCTCACGCTTGCCTACGGTCACCGCTACGGCCTGGTCGGAAACAACGGTGTCGGTAAATCGACGCTTCTTCGTGCCCTGTCGAGGCGTGAGGTTGCCATTCCCACGCACATTTCGATTCTTCATGTCGAACAAGAAGTAGGTGCAAACTTTTTTTTGAGAAGCAATTCGGAGAGGAGGGGAAAAAAAAAAATACCGTACTGACCCCGGGAACAGCTCACTGGTGACGACACGCCCGCGATCCAAGCAGTTCTCGATGCCGACGTTTGGCGAAAGGTCCTGATGCGAGAGCAGGATGAGCTCACGGCCAAGCTGGCAGAGCTCGAAACAAAACGTGTCTCTCTCGCCGATACGTCTGCCGATGCTGCCAGGCTTGACCACGAAAAGGAAACCATGGACACCAAACTCGGAGATGTTCAATCGAAGCTCGCCGAGATGGAGTCGGACAAGGCTGAGTCTCGTGCTGCCAGCATCCTTGCCGGTCTCGGTTTCTCAACAGAGCGCCAGCAATTTGCCACAAAGACCTTCTCCGGTGGTTGGCGTATGCGTTTGGCGCTCGCCCGTGCCCTGTTCTGCGAGCCTGACCTATTGCTGCTCGACGAACCGTCCAACATGTTGGACGTCCCATCCATTACCTTTCTTTCCGGTTATCTCCAGTCCTACCCCAGCACCGTGCTTGTCGTCTCGCACGACAGAGCATTCCTCAACGAGGTTGCCACAGACATTGTCCACCAACACTCTGAGCGCCTCGATTACTACAGAGGAGCCAACTTTGACTCGTTTTACGCGACCCGCGAGGAGCGCAAAAAGATTGCCAAGAAGGAGTACGAGAACCAGATGGCTTACCGCGCGCATCTGCAGTCCTTCATCGACAAATTTCGCTACAACGCTGCCAAATCCTCGGAAGCACAGTCACGTATCAAGAAGCTTGAGAAGCTTCCTGTCCTGGAGCCACCAGAGGCTGAATACAATGTCAAGTTTGTGTTCCCAGACGTGGAGAAGCTCTCGCCACCAATTATACAAATGTCCGAAGTCACCTTTGGCTACTCTGCAGACAAAGTGCTGTTGCGCAACGTCGATCTCGATGTACAGCTCGACTCCCGCATAGGAATCGTCGGACCCAACGGTGCCGGCAAGACTACCGTTCTGAAGCTGCTCATTGGCAAGCTGCAAGCATTGAGCGGTATCATCTCTGCTAATTCACGGCTACGAATTGGATTCTTCGCACAGCACCACATCGATGCGCTAGATCTCACCGTCAGTGCCGTCAGCTTCATGGCCAAGACGTATCCCGGCAGGTCAGACGAGGAGTATCGCAGACAGCTCGGCGCCTTTGGCATCACTGGCACGACGGGCCTGCAAAAGATGGCACAGCTCTCGGGAGGTCAGAAGTCGAGGGTGGCGTTTGCGTGTCTGGCGCTGACAAACCCGCATATTCTCGTGCTCGACGAGCCTTCGAATCATCTCGACATCGAGGCGATGGATGCCCTGGCCGAGGCCCTGACCAGCTTCCAGGGTGGCGTGCTCATGGTATCCCACGACGTGACGATGCTGCAGATGGTCTGCACATCGCTCTGGGTCTGCGATGGCGGCACGGTGGAGAAGTTTGATGGTGACGTGAACCAGTACAAGAAGAGGATTGCATCCCAAGCAGATGCTGCCGGTGTGGTCAAGCAGCATTAGTCAAGGCATGCACGGGCTTTCTGACGGACACCGGTCGATCGAAAGCTATCTAGCGTGTGGAATTATGGTGGACATGTAGCCTGTTAAAATTGCAAAGGACATTTATCATCGGATAATTCTTTTATGATTTATGTAGTTGTGCATTTTAGCCCAACTTTTGACCTGAGGCATTTCTCAGTGGGCCTGACTTTACTCTCACAAGTTGAGCCCCGCAGACCGCCGGCTGGCCAATGTCAGCGACGCAGGGCCGCCCAGCTGTATCGTAGGGGGTTGTTTGCGCGCAGGCACGTCGGGCCAGCGCCAGAAAAGCAGGATCAGGAGAGACAAGACGAACAACTAGGTCGAAGAGCCAAATGTAACTTCTTCCTTTTCTGTTGGGCTTGACTGAACTTCCAGTAAATAATTGCACGAATTCGAGGTGTCCCAAATTATATTCGCTGCGGTACAGGGAGTACTGGCAGGGGACCAAGACACCGGCAGCCAACGCGCTGTCGCTGTTGAGATTTGGTGGGTGCGTTGCTGCGGAGCTTGTCCTCTTCGGGAAACGCGTTCTCCAGGTGAGTAGGCATAAACAAGCCGTAACTGGCCTGGCGCTGGGAGAGCTTGCCCGCTCTTTCCCTGGAGATCGTAGCGGTGAACTAATTTCCACCCCGTCGAAGGCAAAAAATCAACACCGCCGGCTCCTCTGAGGTCTCTCTCCTGCCTTTCCCTCTCTCTCGCGCATCCACATATCTTGAAGCCTTACCCGGTCTTGATATACTCCTTCACTTTTCTTGCATTCTTCACCAAATACACCCCTTCAACTCTTTTTCTCCATCTTCGACGAATTCGAGCAACCGCCAGCATGCGTGAGATTGTAAGTCCTCGCCGTTGCCCCTGACCTGACCCCTCATTCGACGCGTTCCTGAGAGCTTGGGCAGCAGCCCCTGAGCGGGGCCCTTTGTTGAAAGTCGGCCAACGCCAACGCGAGCGAACTTGTGTTGGAAGGGACAGATGCCATGTGCAGAATGAGTGACGATGTTGAAGAGTTGCTGACAAGATTTTGTTTTGTTTGTATAGGTTCACCTCCAGACCGGCCAATGCGTAAGTTGCCGCCCCCGGGTCAACAAAACCAAAAAAACCGCGTGGTACTGACAATATTTACAGGGCAACCAAATCGGTGCTGCTTTCTGGTCGACCATCTCCGGCGAGCATGGCCTCGACAGCAGCGGTGTCTACAATGGCACTTCTGAGCTCCAGCTCGAGCGCATGAATGTCTACTTCAACGAGGTTCGTTCTGCCAATGGCTAACGCGGCACTGGCGGTGTAGGCCACTGGACAATGTTGCTAACGCTGTGTTTCTTCCAGGCTTCAGGCAACAAGTATGTTCCTCGCGCCGTTCTCGTCGACCTGGAGCCTGGCACCATGGATGCCGTCCGTGCCGGTCCTTTTGGCCAGCTTTTCCGCCCCGACAACTTCGTTTTCGGCCAGTCCGGTGCCGGCAACAACTGGGCCAAGGGTCACTACACTGAGGGTGCTGAGCTTGTCGATCAGGTTCTCGACGTTGTCCGCCGTGAGGCTGAGGGCTGTGACTGCCTCCAGGGCTTTCAGATCACACACTCTCTCGGTGGTGGTACCGGTGCCGGCATGGGTACTCTGCTCATCTCCAAGATCCGCGAAGAGTTCCCAGACCGTATGATGGCAACTTTCTCCGTTGTTCCCTCACCCGGTAACTCGGACACCGTTGTCGAGCCTTACAACGCCACTCTCTCCGTTCATCAGCTTGTCGAGAATTCTGACGAGACGTTCTGTATCGACAACCAGGCTCTGTACGACATCTGCATGCGCACACTCAAGCTGTCAAATCCCTCGTACGGTGACTTGAACCACCTAGTCTCCGTCGTCATGTCGGGCATCACCACTTGCCTGCGCTTCCCCGGCCAGCTCAACTCTGATCTTCGCAAGCTCGCCGTCAACATGGTCCCCTTCCCCCGTCTCCACTTCTTCATGGTCGGCTTTGCTCCTTTGACCAGCCGTGGCTCCCACTCCTTCCGCGCTGTCAGCGTTCCCGAGCTCACCCAGCAGATGTTCGACCCCAAGAACATGATGGCCGCCTCCGACTTCCGCAATGGCCGCTACCTGACCTGCTCTGCCATCTTCCGTGGCAAGGTCGCCATGAAGGAGGTCGAGGACCAGATGCGTAATGTGCAGAACAGAAACTCGACCTACTTTGTCGAATGGATTCCCAACAATATCCAGAACGCCCTTTGCGCTGTTCCCCCTCGTGGCCTCAAGATGTCGTCGACCTTCATCGGTAACTCGACCTCGATTCAGGACCTCTTCAAGCGCGTTGGCGAGCAGTTTTCTGCCATGTTCCGTCGCAAGGCTTTCCTTCACTGGTACACTGGAGAGGGTATGGACGAGATGGAGTTCACTGAGGCCGAGTCCAACATGAACGATCTGATTTCGGAGTACCAGCAATACCAGGATGCTGGTATTGATGACGAGGAGGAGGGTTACGAGGAGGAGATCCCCGGCGAGGTTGAGGAGACTATGTAATTTGCCCGGATTGATTTGCTAGCTAGCAGCGAGGAGAGCCATGATGTGTTCTCCATTCACTTCGAGGTAACGGGGAGAGTTAATGGTCAGGGGTTTCTATATATTCTCCAGGCTTGGTAAAATTACTGCCGCAATCGTACGCAATTACTTTACGAACGAGTATTATATCAACATTTAATTATTCACTTTTGTGTATGTCTTGCGCGCCTGATTTTGGAAGTTGTAGTGAGTCGTGTATAATTGTCTCTCTTGGGTGGGCCCTTGCTGCCTAGGCCCACGGAAGTGGATGAGTAAGCGGTGGAAAATGTTCCAGCACTGGCCATGTCAGGGTCATGTACGCTGGATAGCTTGTGCAGCAACCAGTCACGACTCGACGAGCTGCGATGTTTGCGACAGTCAGAAGGTCAGCGCTGGACCAGGCAAAGCGGACACTCAGGACTTCAGCAGTGAATCCAGTCAATGGCTGCTCATCAGAGAGTCATCGATGTGTCGGCACCGGCGTGGCGGCGTCGCGACAATTCTCAACGACGGTGCCGCGAAGTTCGAAGCTGGGCCGCATCCCGATCGCGTTACCACCTGGGGTCGAGGTTACGATGAGCGAGGCGTGGCAAAAGAGCAGCATGACATCTTGGCGACCCGTGGCAGGCAAGACGATAAGGGTAAAGGGACCGCTGGGTTAGTGATTTGACCGCCCTGCTTGAGAAAGAGGAGCTGTGCCTCGGATGAGGCCGAAGGAGTCGTTGTTTTGACCGGGCTTTCGAGGCTGACTTTGAGTTACTGGTTAGGCGAGCTGAGCATGTCGACGCCCGCCTATGTGCACATGGAACGAGATTTGGACAACGGGACCGTTGCGCTTGTGGTTGACCAGCCTCATGATACGGCTCAAAAGACGATGTGGGGTGAGAGCAATTACTTCCTAAAGAGACACGAAAAGCGAAGAGGAAGAAAAATGCCGGGCAGGAGATTTTACTAAACTTTGGGGTGTATTCTAGGCACGACATGGTCGTACCTGAACAACCACATCATGGGCGTGTCGGAAGGCCACACTGCGATCCTGCGACTAGTGGGTGTCGGGTACCGCGCGACGGTGGAGGAGCGCAAGCACAAGGCCGAGTACGAAGGGCAAAAGTTTCTATGCCTCAAGCTCGGCTTCACGCACGCGGTGGAGGAAGGCATACCGAGGGGCGTGACGGCGTCGACGCCGGCGCCGACGAGGATACTGCTGGAGGGCCCGGAGCGCGAGACGCTCATGTCGTTTGCGGGCAAGGTGCGGCAGTGGCGCCGGCCGGAGCCGTACAAGGGCAAGGGCATCTTTATCAATGACGAGACGATCAAGCTGAAGCAGAAGAAGATTAAATAGTAGGGTGGGGGAGATATGTGTCTCTTGGCTACGCCGCTTTACTTTACGTTGTGGGTGCTGACGTGGTGGAGGGTAGTGGAGGAGGCACTAGGACAAGAGGGAGAAGGGAGGACATGGACATTGGATCCATTTACTGTACAATATATTGTTCTCTAGCAGTGTTTTTGTTGTTGAATACAAAAAGGATGGCCATTCTGTGAATGTTGGGACGGTGTCTAACTGGTGGAGGCTGACGCCATGATGCGGGCCGGTTCTCTATCTCATTTACTACTAGTGCTTGGGCCCAGGTTACTGGATCAACCTTGAAGCCACGTAATGATTATGAGAATTTGGGTTTGCGTCTTGAGATATGTCACGGGGAGGGAGGCGGATAATAGGCCGGAAAAGGTGCTGGACCCTTGGTGAGACTTCTCCATGTGGACAATTGCTGTATGTAATGTAGCGCGACCCCGACAGCGGCGCCGGTATATCCCTAGTAATAAGGCAAGTAAGCTGCAAAAAAAAAAGTAGAGCGGTGATGCGTCGATGCACGAGGCTCGCAGAAACTAAGTAATAAAAATCAAAAGGCCCGCATTATTATCATCATTGTTCATGTCGCTGTTGTTGTTCTTACCACCTGTACTCGATCCGTTTATTAATTATATAATGACAGTGGCGGCGCCCCCAAGACGCACATTACGTGAACTGACTGCTTCTTCTCCTTCTCCTCCCCCACCACCTCGGCCGAAGGAACCCCGCGATAGCTGGACCGCTTACTTTTACCGCCATCAATTTCTCGCTGGTCTTGGACTCGCCGTGCTTCCCGCCATTGTTGCCCTGCTCGCTCTCCTGCTTTCTCCCTCGCCGCTACCAAGACTGCTCTCCCAGTCGGACGCTCCCGTCACCACATCCAAGATAGCCGCAGCAGCAGCACCGACCGCCAGCGCCCCCGCCTCCGCAGCCGTGGCCGCCCTCGCATCCGCGCTGCTGCTACCCCGACGACTCGTCCAGCTTTCCGGCCACCTCCTTGGGCGGGCATCTTCGCTGTCGTCCCTCCACCACGCGCCGATCATGGTCGTCAGTCCGCGCTACGAGCGCGAGCTCCAGGTCGCTGAGCTGGCGGTGCAGCGCGCCGCCGTCCTGACCAAGCGCGTCTTCCACGAAAAGGCCAAGGGCACCGTCGACAAGAACGACAAGTCGCCCGTCACCATCGGCGACTTTGGCGCCCAGGCCCTCATCATCGCCGCCCTGCGGCACAACTTCCCCGACGACGCCGTCGTCGCCGAGGAGGAGGCAGCGCAGCTGCGCGACAACGCCGAGCTGCGCGGCACCGTCTGGGAGCTCGTCCGGGCCGCCCGGCTCGCCGACGACGAGGCCGAGCGGGGGATCCTCGGGGGCCCCATCGCGTCCCCCGAGGCGATGCTCGAGCTGATTGACAGGGGCGGCAGCCCCGGCGGCCGCTCCGGCCGCATCTGGACCATCGACCCCATCGACGGCACCAAGGGCTTCCTGCGCGGCGGGCAGTACGCCGTGTGCCTGGGCCTCATGGTGGACGGCGACGTCAAGGTCGGGGTGCTGGGCTGCCCGAACCTGCCCGTCGACGACGCCGCGCGGCTGACGGCCGAGAGCGGCGGCAGCAACCAGACCGACGCCGAGGGCCACGGGGTGGTGCTCGCGGCGGTGCAGCACCACGGCGCGCACAGCCGGGCGCTGACGGACGGCGCGCTGGGCCCCGCGAAGCCCATCGGCATGCGCGCCGTGTCGGACCTGGCCGGGGCGACCTTCTGCGAGAGCGTCGAGGCCGGCCACTCGGCGCACGGCGACCAGGCGCGCATCGCGGCGCGGCTCGGCATCACCCGCGCCAGCGTGCGCATGGACTCCCAGGCCAAGTACGGCTCCATCGCCCGCGGCGCCGGCGACATCTACCTGCGCCTGCCCGTCAGCGCCGCGTACCAGGAGAAGATCTGGGACCACGCCGCCGGCGACCTCATCGTGCGCGAGGCCGGCGGCCAGGTCACCGACATCCACGGCGAGAGGCTCGACTTTGGCGCCGGCCGCACGCTCGCCCGAAACAAGGGCGTGGTGGCGGCGCCGGCGCCCGTGCACGGGCAGGTGCTGGCCGCCGTGCAGGAGGTGCTCGGTATCAAGGCGTGAGAAGGGAGGGGTTTATGGATCGATAGTCGATGTGTTTTTTTTTTTTTCTTTGTAGGTCAAAGTTGTGGGAGAAGATTGTTTTAGAATTTGGCAAGAAAAGAATATTGGAATAGTTTATGACAAGATGGCAATATGTAAATCCAAGCGACATCTTTAAGGCATCCTGTCAATTACAGGGCCGTTATCGCGTCAGACGTCACACCTACCCTTCACTAGTAGTAGTCGTGGGTGAGAATTTTCCAACCACCTCTAGACCTCCATCCCTCATCCTCTCTCCACGACACAAAAACACACGCCTCACCCGCAAAACAAAGAACAAGACCAACCTTGAAGCGAGAATCAAAAACAAAAAAAAAAAAAAAAAAAAAA
>JAFEME010000082.1:0-78276 GCA_018831755.1 Niveomyces coronatus | reverse complement strand
ATTATAATAAGTTATTTATATTAAACTTCTAGAAAAGTCTTATAGAAATTATAAAAATTAAGTAGAATCTATCTATAGCATTTTATCTATAAATAGATAGATAAATAGAAATCTTAAACTAGATACTAGAATAATACCTATAAAGCTATATTAACTATTAGTAGAATAATTAAGTAGAATAGCTACCTTTAGTATAATAGGCTTATAATAGCTCTAAAAATAAAAACATAAAAATATTACTATTTAGGGCAAACTATAGATTTAACCCTATAATTAAAATATATATAGTATAAAATATATACGCACTAGTAGCTATAGCGTATATAGTAACTATTATAAATATATAAAAACATTTATAGAAAGAATAGATTTTCCTATAGAACTAAATAAAGTATTATATAGATAAAAAAAGATTATTAGTGCTAATCCTAGAGGAGGGGCATAAAGTATACCTTATCTATAAAAACATTAAAATAAAACGACCTAGCGATAAACTTAACTAGAAGAAAATAGAACTATTTATTATTAAATAAAAACTATTAAATACTAACTATAAACTATTATTACTAGAAGGGATAAAAATATATCTTATATTCTATATATTATTACTAAAGAAAGCACTAGATAGTGCTATAATCACTATAAAAATTATAATAGAAAATATAAATAAGTATAAAGTAGAAAGGATCCTTAAGGCATAAGGAAATATTAAAAATTATTATTATTTTATTAAATAGAAAAAGTACCTAAACTTAGAAAATATATAAGAACTAATTAGAAACCTTAAAAACTACCTAATAATAATTAAATAGTTCTACTAGATAAAATCTATCCTTAGTCTACTATACTAAAGGCCCTAGCCTCCTAAATATTTACTATTACTTTAGATTTAAAGATAAGTAAATTAGAGGTAGAATAATCCTTTAGACTATCCTCTTAATTTAACTCTACTATACTATACTTAAAAAGCTCCTTCTCCTTAGAATAAAAGAGCTCCTTTTATTTATAAAGATAAGTAAGACGACTTAAAGCTTCTATAGTATTATATTAGGCCTAAAGAGCCTTTTCCTAAGCCTTAGCTAAAGCACTCTTAGCCTAACGCTCCTAGGTTTCGACCTTATCTAAAGTAGTAGAGTCGCGCTCTAAAGAAGAACTAATAAATACACTATTATAAGGGCGGCCCTTAAGGGCGCACTTATAATAATAACTAGTAGATTTACTAACTATAGTATAGTAAATATATTTATAGTAATATAGTATATAAGGTATAATCTTATTAAAAGAATTAGTACTATAAAGTTTAATATACTATATAAGATAAAGACGCTCTAAAGTTATATTATAACTAGAAGAAATATAACTATATAGTTTCTATATACGCCTAAATATACTATTAGAAAGAATAATATAGGAGGGAGAAATTAAAAGTAGGACCTATAAAGAATAATAAGGTCTTAAGGATAAGACTAATAGAAGAGGAGTATTATATTATAAATAATAAAAAGGCAGTATTACTAAGCGGCCTAAGGAAGTAGCTAAGTAAATAATAAGTAGTAACACGACCTCTAAGGGTTATATAATACGCTTATAAAGATTATATATAAGCATAGTAAGCGCCGCTTACTATAATTACTAGTAAGTAAGGTGATCCTAAATTATAGTAGAGAGATAGATAAGTATATAAAGGATAGAGATTCTAGTAGCTAGGTAGTCTAGATCTCTACTAATTAATTTAAGTAATAGTTTTACTATTAGGAATAACTTCCTAATAGTACTTACTATATACTATAATAAACTAACTTATTAAGTATTAAGCCTATTTATATTTACCTAACTTACTTTCTAAGAAATAGACCTTTCTATAACTTAGAATAAGCTACTATTATAAGTATAAGCTATTAAGTAAGTTATTAATATAATAATTTATATTAGGAATATAGTTTATAATAATATTAATAATAAAATTTAAATAAAAACTATAGAGTAGTTTATTTAAGGATTACTAAATTAATTATATATATATATTATTTAAATAGTATTATAATATTAATAGTAAAAATAGCTATAGTATAGTTAGGTTTATTATTATATAGTACTATATTATAATTTCTACTATTTAATTCTTTCTTTTTAAAATTCTATCTATCTAAGGGTAATATATAGTTAATATAAGCTTTTTAATATTTAGGGCGGTTATTATCTTAGTCTAAAGGGTAGAAATAAATTTTAGATTATAATCGCTAAGAATACGCTATAAGAGTCCCTAGTTATATATTATTAGGTATTATAATACTATAATAGCCTAAGATTTTACTATATAGTTATTATTTCTAATAAGTAGTATAGTATATTTAGAGAACTAATTATTAATTAGGTAGAGTGTATTAAGGGAATTATAGCTATTAATAGCCTATATAGTGTTAACTAATAAAACTAGTAGTAGGTCTATAATAAAGTCTAGTATAATAGTATAAAAAGGTATAGATAGATATAGTAGTAGTATTAGTTCGCCTAGGGGTAGGTTATAATTAATAGTATTTTTTTATAAGGGCTATAATAAGTAATATAGAAGTAGATCTACTAGTTAAGGCTATAAATAAAAATGTTTAAGAGTTTAATATATATTCTATTTATACTAAAATAGTATTTATTATTATATACTATAATAAGGAGAGGGCGAATTTTAAAGAATAGTATATATAGTTTCTACTACCTAGTAGGATTAATAAAGTAGATTAACCTATCTAGTATTTACTTCTATAGCCTAATTAGTAGCTAAGGCTATTTATACTATTAGGGATATAGATTTTATTATTAGGCCTTATAATTCTAAAGGTATATTAATATTTTTTATAAATAAATATCTTTTCTATAGCCTTTAATTATCTACTATTTAAACGCTAGATATAAAATAGTATTAATAGTAGTAGTGCTAAATACTACTATTAATTTACTAAGTTTATTATATTAGCTAGTGTTTATAGTTCTATAGAGTAGCTAATATTAGGGTAGGCGTAAAAGTGCGTCTAGTATAATATTAAGAACGCCTAGTATATAAAAAATATATAATTAAAACTATAATAAGTAGTTAGCTATACTTATTAATTTTAGATTTACTTTATTTAAGTCTATTATAATAAGAGATATATAGATAATAATGCTCTTTATAGCACTATAGTTAGTAATAATATTTATTAGTTACTTATTTAATTAAATTATCTATTATAGTTTCTATACTACCTATCCTAATACTATAACTTTTACTTCTATTAATATATATACTTATTTAATGCTTAAGGTTAGTTATAAGAGGAAGAGGATTAGTTATATCTAATATAGTAGAATTAATTAGCCTAGGATACTCCAACTATCCTATTTAATATAAAGTTAGAATATAAAGAGGCTAAAACCTTATTTATAAGTATTAATTTTAATAAATGGAGAATAATTAGGATTATAATACTAGAGGAAAAATTATATGAATAAGAAAGATTAGAGTTTTTTAAACACTACTACTTCTAATTCTATTAGTTTAAATATAACTTTTTATATTTTTATCTTTTAGATAGGTTTTAATAGTTTAGTAATCTTAGCGCTTATATTATAAAGCTATTTAAGAAGCGCTGTTTTTTATGCTTAGAGTGGTTTAAGTAATACTATATACTATAGTATACTTAAGTAAATAAATCCTACTATACTAATAAAAGTTTCTAGCTCTAATAGGTTTATTAGTATTACTATTTTAGTAAATATAATAAGGCGTTTATTAGTGTTTTAGATACTATTACTATTTATAATAAAGCTAAGTAATTATACTAATAGAAAGCTAATAAATAATTTCTTTAGGGAGATATATAGTTATTTTTTTTATACTTAGGTAAGGAATATATATAAGTGCTTAATATATTCCTTTTATATAGTAGATAAGATAGGGATATTATTAATAAATATATAGATAAAAGGGTAGTCCTAGAATAGGTTATCTATATAGTATTATATATATAGTAGTGCGTTCTAGAATCCTATAAGTATAACATTAGAAACTTTAAGGCTATATTTAGAAATTATAACTATATAATTTTAATAAAAAGAGTAGATACTAAATTAGAAATAAAAGCTTTTACTATTAAACATTAAGTAATACTTATTACTATAAACGCTAGAAATTATATTACCCTAGTCTAGTAGAGGATATATATTAAGGATTATTATTATATTAAGTAAATATAGGTCTACTACTATATAGCTTTTTTTAATACTATTAGCTATCTACTAAACTATAAATACTAAACATATAATAGACACTAGGTTAAGCATTAGATTAAGCTTACTAGTTTTATAAAGGTAATTATAATATTTATTAAGTATAGTGCGATCTTTAAGTCTAAGAGGGTATAAGTAAATTACCTATTTATAAGTTTACTACCTTTTAACTAGATTAATATATATTTTCTTACTATTATCTATTAGAATAAGGCCCTAGTTATAATAAATATTATATTACTTAGTTACTAGCTTTTATATCTTAGTAAAATTAGGCTTAGCGTTTAATATCTTAACGCTAAAGTAGTTAGTAATAACTAAGACTATCTTTAGTTAGGAAATACTATAATTAGGTATTCTTATATCTATATTAGGTATATCTATTAATAAGGGCGTGTCTTTCTTAGTATATAGGGTTATGCCTATATTATTAGTTTATCTAAGAAAGAAGTGATTTAGTATATATATTCTATGCCTATATATAGCTAAAGTTAACTAAGGCGCTAGTTTTTCTAAATATATAGTAGTTTCTTTAACTAGTTATAGACTATAAGTATTTCTAGGGTATAACTATTAATAGTAGTGTCTAGTATACTATTAACTTTAGAGAGAAAGTGCACTAATATACTTATCTTTAGTAATATTATAGTAGTTCTATTTAACTATATTATTATAAGTAGCTACTACTACCTAGGATAAATTATATAGTTAACCCTTAACTTTACTATATATACTTAATTTTACTAGATTATTTAGAATATATAGGCATATAACTTAGTGTTTTAAGCGCTATATATAGTAACTCTTTCCTTAATATAGTCTATTTATACTCTATGTTTATATAAGAATAAGTTACCTAGAAAGAGCTTTAGGCTAAGGGCGTTAATTATATTAGCGCTAACTATAAAATATATAATAATATCCTTTATAGGTAGTCTTCCTTTAGTATAGAAGTTAAATATAGTGCGCTCTATAACCTTAAAGGACGACTTTACTCTTTAGACTAGTTTTATTAGCTATAGTTTAAAATAAACATTTAAACTATTTACCTAGAGCTATATTTTATTAATAAGAGAGGTAGAAACGCTACTATCTAAGTAAATATTAAATACTTTCTTATTAATAGTGAATTTAATTAGGAGGCATATATAGGTTAGATAATAGCGTTCCTAGAGGGCTTCTATATTAGGTCTTAAGATAGCTTTAACTACCTTAGCTAATTCTACTACTAGTTTTAATACTATAGTAAGAAGAAAAGCTATATCTATATAATTATTACTAGCGGTCTAATTATTAAAATAGTTAGTATACCTATTATTACTATTAGATTCTATATTTTTAATTAAGGTGTATCTATATTATTTAAGGCTCTTAATTTTAGTAAAGATATTATCTTTATTAGACTATATTATATAGATTTTCTCTTATAAATATATTTACTTTAGCTATTACTTTAGGAAGCTTTACTATTTATTTACTTAGTTAAATCGTTAATTCTAATATTTCTTATATAGCTTAAAAAATAGCTTACTATAATTAGATTAGTCTAGCTATAGAGCTAGGCTTAATTAGTAGTCCTATTCTTTTATATGTTTATTTTAATAGAAATAGTAGTTATACTAATAGTTCTAGCTATCTTATTAAGATTAATTAACTTAATATCTATTATATATACTACTATTTATAGCTTAGTACTACCTCTAAGGGCGGTATTTCTACTAGAATTAGCGTCTATCCTAGTATATATTAGTCTAATTAATATTACTATTACTATTACTTATACTACTTATATAATATCCTTAGGATAGTAATAATTAATATCTATATAGTTAGGTTTATCTATTATATTATTTATAAAGTATATTCTATTAGAGGTCGATTTTACTTAAAATGCTTAGGATAGCTATATTTCTATTAGGCCGCTTATAGGTTATATATAGGATAAGCGGTAATTTCTACTAGAATTATTAGATAATTATAAGTAATAACTAGTTACTTAGCGCTTCTATATATTCTTTAAATTCTATAAAAATAATATTTAGGGATCGTTTCTTTCTAAGCATATTAAGTATATATATATTATTTACTATCTACGCTTAGGCGTCTATATAGTAGATATTAAACTTATCCTATAGAGTAGCAAAAAATACTATTTTAATTTAAAGAAGATAAGTTCGCTCTATTAGATCTACTTAGGAATTCTACTAGAGCTAGGCATTGTCTTATAATAATTACTATAAGTAATATTAGATTTAGTTAATATAAGTAGGACTATAAGTAATAACTATCTAGACTTAGCTTTACTATATAGATAGTATATAGATAACTAGGTATTTTTTACCTATACTAATATTATTCTTACTAGTTTTACTAGCTAAGGCGTTAGGCTAGTAATAACTAATTAATTAGATATTAAAAGATATTAGTTATATTACTAGGTTTAATACTTTATTATATACTATTAGTAATATTAGTATTAAAGATATACTATTAAGTAAAACACGCTCTAAGTGCTATAATATTTTATTTATTTAAGTAGTAAGGCCGCCTATTTATACTTTTAGCTTACTAATAGTGTTATAAATTAGATTAGTTATATCCTTAGTATCCTTATTATATAAGAGGCCTTATTTATATCTAGCCTTTAATAAGGTATAGATAAGGGTTATATTATTACTAATATTACTAGAATTAATAGTTTAAGTGCTTAGAGGTTATAGATAGTTCTTAGTAAAGGTACTATTAGTATAGATATAATTACTAAGATTATAGAGGTCCTTAAGGTTTAATTCGCTGAAAAAGCTATATATTACCTATAATACTTTATTATTATAAATAAACGTATTATATATATTTTAGAGAAAGTTAAGATTTACTCTAGGCTTAGTGTTTTTATTAGTCATTAGAGAGAGAGAGTCTATAATCTAGTTTAATATTAAGGTTAGCGCTATAATTATTAAAAAATTTTATATAGTTATAAGGTTAGAAGTAGTAATTACTACTATATATTAGGCACTATTTAGGGCCCTTAGTTCTCTTAACTTTATCGTTAGAAGAGACTATATACTTATCTAAACTAGTGCTAGATAAGCCTCTACTCTTAGCTAAATAAACAACTAGTAGGATAATATTATGTCTAAAATAACTATAGTCTAATTAGAAATAAAAGGTAGTAAATTCTTATCTCTCCTCTAAAGTTTCTTATAGACTATTTATTCTAACTAGTAGGGCGTTAAAAATAACACCTATTATAATATATAATAATAGTACTTTTTATATAAACCTTATATAGATATAATTTAGCCTTAGTAATATTACTATTATTATACTTTTAGCTATATTACCTACTATTATTAAACTACTATAAGATATAGATAATATATAGCCCTAGCCTACCCTTAACCTAAAGATAACCTAGCTATTAATAGTCTTAAAAAAATAAAATACTTAAACTATAATAAACTATATATAGCCTAGTCCTAAGACTACCTTACTATAGCCTATTACTAATAATAAGTATAAGAATTATACTACTATAGACCTCTATATTTTTAAATATATAGGACCTAAAGACCTTATACTAGAGTAGCCTCTTAATAAATCTATAGCCCTAACCTTATACTAGGTTTACTATAGAAATAAGGATAAGACACCTTATACCTATAAAGCTGCCCTCTAGGCCGACCTTAAGGCTTACTTAGCTATCTTAGCTCTACTACCTATAGCGTCTTCTTAGCCTAATAACCTATTATTATAATACTACCCTCTCTCTCTTTTTCCTCCTAAGGCTAACTAGTCCTATACTACTCCTAGGCTGCCTTTAGACTACTAATAATACTTTTATATCTTTTCTAAATAAGGATACTATTATAGATTATTTATAAATATAGCTCTAATATTTTACTAGCACTATACTATAGTAAAGAACTAGATATAGTCGCCCTTTAAGAGATTCCTCTAGACTACCTTTTACTTTACCTTATATTAGCCTTATACTAGGTCCTTTAGGACTTAGGCTAAATTACTACCTATATATATAAATAATATAACCTAAGGTTATAGTTAGCTTACTTTTACCTTAATTACTACTATATTATCTTTTTATACCTTTAAGTCTATATCTTATATTTTTACTCCCCTCTAGAGGTAGACCTAAGCTAAACCCTTAATAATATATAGCTAGGCTTAGGCCTAAGGTGACCTTTTATAATCTTTAGTAATTTTAACCTTTATTACCCTTTTTAGTACTATTATAACTATACCTTCTAATATACTAAACCTACTTTATAGGCACTAGACTAGCTCTAGGTCGACTTTATTATGCCCCTAGGTATAGTTACTTAGAACTACTAATAATAGATAAGTATAATCGACCTTATCTAGGCCTCTCTACCTCTCTATGCCTTTTATAACTATCTATCTAGCCTCTTTACTAGGTCTAACTATAACCTATAGCTTACTATCTTTTATACTTTTATATAACCCTTAGATACCCCTTTCTAATAATAATAGAATAAGGTAGACTAAATAGTAGTACTTAAGGCGGCCTTAACCTAACTCTAACCTATAGCTATATTAGACCTTACTTCTATAACTTAGATTAACTATATTATAGACACTCTCTATATAATACTAGAGGAGATCGCTATAAAGGTAATTCCCTTTTTATCTTTATACTATACCTAGGCTATAGACTAGTAGTCCTTAGTAGTAAGCTAGGCCGCCTAGGATATAAAACAACTATAGTAAATAGCCTAGAGGTCTAGATTACTAGGGGACTAGTAAGCTATATTTACTATAACTAAGCACTAGGCCTAGGTTATATATAAAGTAAAGCAGCTTACTTAGTACTAATACTTAGAAACCTTATCTAATAATCCTATAAGCCTATAGTAATGAAACTACTAAGTAAAGTAAGTATAAAGATTTATCTTTACTATAATACTAGACTTTATTTGCCCTAGCTCTACTATACCTACTATTTATTATAAAAAGAAAGCTAAAGTCTTTATAGAAAAGTTGTTCTCTATGCCTTTAATTAGCCCCTAACTAGCCCCTAGCCTAACCTAGGCATAGCCTAGCTAGCCTTTAATTAGCCCCTAACTAGCCCCTAGCCTAACCTAGGCATAGCCTAGCTAGCCTTTAAATAACCTATTATATCTAATCCTCTAGAAGGAGGTATAATCTATATTTAACTATTACTAAGTATAGAATATACTAGGCCTAGATAAGGTCCTATATAGCTTCCTATAGATACTCCTTTTTATCTTTTATAAAACCCTTATAATAATCTTTTTAGTATACCTTACCTCTAGATACTTCTTAAGATATTATTAGGCTAGCCTTATTATAGTAATCTAGAAACTAAATAAGACTATAGAAGAGCTCTATATAGCTAGTAGATAGTGTTTTATTACCCTCCTTAATATAATTAGTAAGCTCTTTAAGAAGATTATTACTAACTATACTACTATTAAGATAGAGATATACTAACTCTTACCTAAAAGATAGATAAGGAATAGATAAAACTACTTTATAGATACTATTATTACTATACTTTTTATAGTTATAAAAGCAGCCTAGGCCTAATATAAAACTATATTAGCTATATAACTAGATATAGATAGGGCCTTTAATAATACTAAATACCTATGCTTACTAGAAATCCTAGACCTTAAGCTAGGCTTTCTTACTTTATTTATTTCTTTTATTAAATCCTACCTTACTAATTATATAACCTAGATCTAGGTCGATAGTAACCTAGTCTTAACTCTTTTAATTAAATATAAGGTACTATAGGGCTCCCCTTTTTTTTCTATCTTTTTTATACTTTTTACTATATCCTTATACTATACCTTTACCTTAACCCTAGGTATTCTTCTTATTAGATTTACTAATAATATAACCGCCCTAAGTATAGCTCTAATAACTAAATATGCTTATAGTTAGCTATATAACGCCTAGGCGACCTATAAGGAATAGTCTATCTAGAACTACTTATTCTTCTTAGCCTAGAAATTAATACTAATTAACTTTACCTAATATCCTAGCCTTAACTTATATCTACTATACCTTTAGAATATAACCCTCTTACTTATAAAGGCTATATAGTTCCTTAGGGTCTAGCTTACCCCCTACCTAGAATAGAACGCCTATATTATAAAGATTAAAGAATAAGGCGCTACTATTTAATAGGCCCTTATAAGATCTATAGGAAAGTTATAAGGACCCTATATTAAGGCTATTATTAGCCTCTATAAAATAGCTATCTATCTATAGCTTATCTTTAATCTAACTCTTTAGCACTATACTAATAATAAGGTATAAGGCCTAGTATAGGCCCTAGCTAGGATCTAATTATACTACCTATAGACTAGCCCTAGCGCCTTCTAAGCTATACTAAGCTACTATCTAGAAGTTAAAGCTAGCACCCCTCTCTTATATATATACTATACCTTTAGGAAAGCCTATTAGCTTACCCTATAGAAGTCTAATAAGAGCGCGGCCTAGCTCTAGGCCGCCTATATATAGGTGTCCTAGTCCCTCCCTCTTACTTAATAACGCTTCTAAAAACTTAAACCCCCCCTACTTACTTACTTCTACTAGGGAATACCTAGCTTCTTTAGAATAGATATAGTATAGACCTATACTAAGTCTACCTAGTAGCTATATACTAAGTAGCATACTTACTAGGAAGATATTAAGGCCTACTAATAAGTATAAGGTAGATACTAATATATCCTTCTTATCTACTACCTACTATAGACCTAGGCCGCCTCTATATAAAAGGTACTATTTATAGTACCTTAGTATATTAGGTCCTTCCTTATCTAGCTCTATATAGATAAAATTAGATAAAATAGCTTCTTATAGGACTACTATATACCTAGGGTAAACTTAGACTACTATAAATATAATACTAATAAAGAGGATATCTTCTATATCTTATTATCTTATCTACTTTACCCCCTTCCTAGACCTAAACCGCGCTCTTTCTATAATAGATATAATATAGCTCTAGCGCTAGACACCCCCCTTAGCCCTATACTTATAGCTAAACTACTATAGATATAATAACTATAATATCTTTATAATGCCTAGCTCTCTTACTCTATTCTAGTATACCTTTAGATATCTTCTACACTAGGCCTCTTACCTTAGTCTATAATTTAATATAATACTTATAGTTAAAATTATTAATTCTTATTATTTAATCTAGTCTAGGAATCACTATAGACCTATAGTGCACCTAGCCTTCCCCTAGCCTCTTCCTAGCTTTAAAATCTTAAAGTAAATAAATCTAATATCTAGGCCACGCCTATCTTACCCCCTTCTTTAAGCTATACTAGCCCTAGTCTTAGTGGTCTCCTAACCTACCTTATTCTTAGCCTAGGCTCTAGCTAGACCTAGACCGCCCTTACCTTACTTACTACCTACCTAATTATTAGACCCTAGAAAGTCTAGTTCTAAATTCTAATACTCCTTAAGATAGAGCTAGACTATCTTTATTTTAGACTTAAGCTAGGCTAGATATTAAGTAATTAGCTCTAAAACTTTAAGCTAGTAGGCTTAAACTAGGTCTAAACTAATCTTTACTATAACTATAGGCAGGTTTTACCTAGATAACGCCCTACTACCCTATATAGCCTTAGCTTAGATAATACTACTAGTATTAGCCTAGATCTAGAGTATAGCCTAGGTAAGTATAGAAAACTCTATATTATTAGAAAATAGACCTACTTTAGGCCTACTATAGTCTTTAACCTACTATACTATAGCCTAAGCTATTAGCTTAGCCTTAGTATTAAGGTATAATAGGTTAGTCTTAGACTTAAACTAAAGATAGGTTAAGACCTATATAATAATAGGTCTAGTTTAGACCTATATAATTAGTATATATAAATATATAAATAGCTAATAGGTTAATACTAGATCTAGACTAGGCGTGACCTAGGGATAGATTAGACTTATATAATTAATTATAATAGTTAGTATTACTAATAGACTTAAAATAGCCTATATATTAGGCGTAGGGTAGGGCCTAGAGTGCCCCTTTCTTAACCTCTTTTTCTTTCTAAGGCTAGACTTTATTAGCCTAGCCTTAATCTAGTAGAGGAGTAGACCTAGCCTAGGGATAACTTACTATAATTTTTATTTTATTTAAAAAAAAAGTTTAGGTTTTTATTAGGATTTCTACTAGTCTACTAAGGTTAGCCTAGCCCTAACTTAGCCCTAACTAGACTATAATAAAAGAAGACTTTTTTAAACCCTAGCCTAGAGGCTAATAGGACTAGTTATAGCCTTAAGGAGCCTCTAAAAAGCTAGGGTTAGTTAGAAAGGAAGCTAGAAGGGATAACTTACCTAGCGCTACTACTACTACTACTAATAATAATAAAGAAAAGAGGAATTAAGAGAGGCTAGAGTATGTTTTTATTCTAAAAAATAGCTAATAAATATAAGGCTTCTTTTAAGATTCTCTTATTTTCTATCTTTTTAAACTATTAGCACTAGCCCTAAAATAGACCTAATATAGTCCTAAATATATAATATAATACTTTTAGCCTCTACTTTTATCTACTTTTCTTTATCTAAGAGCCCTTTTTAAATATTAATATAATATATATAGTATCCTATACTATTTAAAACCGCCTTTATCCTACCCTTAATATATATATATCTTATACTTATACTAATTTTACTTTTCCTTTTTTACTTATACTATCCCTCTCTAAAAACTCTTTTTAACTTTTTACCTTTTATTTACTTTACTTTAGTTTTTTCTTTTATTATAATATACGACCTATTATAGATCGTATAGTGCTTCTATACTAACTCTACTAAGGTGCCGCCCTATTCCTATTCTGCCCCTAGTATTAAGGGTAAGGTTTTTCCCCTAGGACCTCTAGTTTTCTCCTCTCCTTAATATCTTCTTAGTAGGTTTAGATAGGCCTAGAGCCTAGTTAGTATATTAAGAATAATAATATATATAGATTCTAGATTATAAGTATTAGCTAGCTAAAGCTATAGAAAAAAATAAAAGTGTTTTTTATTAATAAAATTAGTAAATTTTTATTATAACTTACTTTAAAGAGTTTTCTATAATTATAGAAAAATACTTTTATACTTTTATAAAATATTTTATATTTATATACTATTTAAATATATATATAGTAAAATATTTTTTTAATAATTAATTAGTTAGCTATTAGTTATTAAAGTAGTATTTTTTTTAGTAAGATTTAGCCTCTAGCTTAGAAATTTTAGGACTAAAAATATAATAAGGTATAGAAAGTTCTAAATATTTATCTAACTTATATTAAAATAAATCTTTTTTATAGCTAATAATTACTTATATAAAATACTAAAATAATACTAATCTAAAAGCCTTATAATTTATTACTATCTTAATAATATATTTAAGTTATCTTTATAAGGTATTTTTATATATTTATAAAGAGTTCTTTAAAGTTAGCTAAAGTTAAACTTTACTAAATTTACTAGTAAAAAGTATCTTTTTCTATATTCTCTAACTTTACATCCTTTTATTAATCTATATAGTACCTTTATAGACCTATAAAAATATAAATTATAGTCTTTTAATACTAAGTACTTTAATTATATTTATTATAGAATTTATATAGTAGATATACTGTAGAGTAGAGGTAGTAGCTATTAAAAAGGGTGTGTTTTAGTGTAATTTGTGCACTGGTTCGGAATTACCTGTACCCCACTGTAGTAGCACTACTACTGCCTACTACTGTAGTAGGTTCTATGTACAGTAGAGCTCCATCGTCCACCACTATTCTTGCCAAAGACCACCAGCTGGCGCAACCGCTCCCAGGTGGGACTGTCGATGTGTCGTGTTACAGAGACAGCAGGTTCTGGGCGGACATGTTGCACATACTATCAATCACCGCGATCGATTCTGATACTAGTAGTGGCTAGGTACAGTAGACAATCGATACCCGAACCTCGCAGCGAATATCAATTATGCCGCTTTCTTCAAGCAACTATCTTGCAGGCAATCAGAGCTTGTTCGGCGATGTCCCGCGCGACGGCGTCCGAGTGCACTAGGATTAAAGAGCCAGCCTTCAGTCAAGTCTCGTCGACCAAGCCAAGTCCTAAGAATTTCGATCGCGTTTCAGGGTGTTGCTGTGTCTGGCATTTGATAAATACATTCCAATAGGCGCGTCTTCATTGATCCACAACGACACGATGACGTGAAATGCAGCGGGCAAAAAAATAACTTGTCCCATTGCATGTCAAGACCTAGATCTCAAAGAGGACCGTGTATGGTCGCCCCCTCCTCTGAGATTCCGTCGACAACCTGACCTTGAGATGCGGTCTCGATGGGGAACCGTCAGGGTAAAAGTGCTTACCCGGGTTTGCTCGTGGGCGTGAGGTTATCCGTCCAGAATATGGCTAACCACCGGTTGTGAACGACGCTACCTGTGCGATGCGGCTCGATGATGATGATGATGATGGAGAGTCTAGATGGCGGCTGTCATTGCCAGTTCTCGTAATCAGATGTCGCTTCCCTAAAAAAAAAAAAATACAGCGTCCTTACCATGACATCCTATGAACCGGCCTTATAGAGACACGCTTAATGATCGTCGCAGTCGAAGGTGCTGGTGACTGAAGCCACGACCTACATGCGAGATTTCACGTCGTGAGTAGTTATTATCAAATCCACTAAAGATCTACACTGCATCCAAGTTGAGAAAGTTTGCCGGTCATGGGAAGTACAGTCTTGCCAAGAAGTGAAGTCAGCACTGGCGCGTTGTTGATGTAACGTATCCGTGTTGTGCAAGAAGGCTTCCTTTTTACGTGTGGCCGTCTCTCTTTCTGCCTAAATACTTAACACCGGCAGCTGTTTCCAAGTCTAGAACCGCTGCGGCTTTTCCCCCTTCATATCAATATCCTTATTCGGCAAAGATAAAGCCCCCCTAGTGAAGAAGAAAAGAGAAAAAGAAAATACCTGCATGAAGCGCTACGAAGCGAGTACAGCGCCCTACCACTGAAACACCCTTGTCCAAACGACCAAGAATACAGAAAAGGCATACCTCAACTCTCAGGTGCTGAGATCCATCGTGCCCCATGCCTCGAACATGTCCAAGCCACCAGTATCCAGACCCCCAAACAGTTCCCCGTCGCCACCGCCGCCGCCACCGCCGCTCAAGCCCAGGTCGGCTCCCAGGCTGCCCATGTCGAGGCTCATCGCGTCCAGACCATCGACAGCCATGGGGTCCACGTTGACCGCCGCCACCGCCGCCATCGCGTCTCCGTTGAGGTTCAGCGACATGCCCGCTGGCTGCAGCATGCCTTGCGGCACCGCCATCTGGCTCTCCACACGCCGGTGCAGACGCACCGCTGCCTCGGCCAGCAGTGGATTTTGCTTCTGCAGCATCTTGTAGTCCTCCGCTGCGTTCTTGAGCGCTTCTCGCAGTCCCGTACGGCGCCATGGCCTGTGAGTTTCTCGCATGCTGCCATCCGCGGCACCATCTAGCAGAGCAGTAACGGGCGGCGGCGATGGCTCGTTCGAATTCAAGTCTGTAGCGCACACAAGAGCCGTTGCTATATCATACATGACACTTGCATTGCCTAGCTCGCTCTGCTGCAGAGTCTCCTCAAGGATTAGAGAAAGCAGTTTTGGCGCCCCAATGAACCTCAATCCAGCTAGTACCTGACGGTGCGTATACGACGCCGGCATGCAGTTGATATCTGTCTGCAAGTTCCACTGCACAAGTCCCTGGATGGTGTGTCGGATGGCGCCATGCAATCCATTGCTGGTGCTGTTGGTCCACGCTGTCAGCTCTTGGTACTCGGCACCTCCTGTCCGTCTTGACAGTGGCAGGTTTTCCTGCAGAGATGACAGCAGAGGCTCGATATCCTGGTTGCGTGGGTCTTGCCGCTGGTATGTCCTCAAAGCATGCTCCAAAGGCTGCGCAATCAAATTCTTGACAGCCGTGAGCACTGTGCTCGCTTCGCCCGAGATGGAGCTGGGCTGCAGTAGTAGCTGCAGGACCTTGACAATGCTCTTTTGCTCTTTCTGGTCCACCCATATGTAGTCTGCCAAGAACCTGATGGCCGGTACGAGCGACGGCAGAAGAAACGTGTCGACAAGATCTGGCCGCCGTCAGTTCTCATGGCTATGAATTCTACAAGACTCTCCAGGCAAGACTTACACTCTGCACCGCCTTTGAGAATTTCGTCGTTGATGTGCCCATACGTGTAGGCAGTGATTGTACTTTGAAAAATTGTCGCAACAAGAAGGTAAAACTCGTGTGGTGGACATGAGGACATGAGGTCGTCTCCCAGGCCACCAGTCTCGTTATCAAAGAGGCCCTTGATCCAACCCGAAACATGCTCGGCCTCCTGCTCGCTCAGTTCGTCTTGCCGGCGCATCAAATGTGCGCGAGTGATGAGCCGGGCGACGTGCGACTCAGTCGAGTGAATGCCAATGTCCGACGGGGAGAGGTCGTAGCGATACGTAAAGGCGAACACCAGCAGAAGAATGGCACCGTATTCTTCGTATACCGGTTGATACTCGCTCTGGTCTTCTTCGTATCTCCAAGTATCGAGGAGCGTGCATACAGGCTCAAGCACGGAGACGACCTTTTCAAAAAGTAGGAGAATGTCTAATGATCGTGGTTTTTGTGCCAGCAGCGTGCATAGTTGCTTCAACGACGTGGTATCCTTGCTCGCACAGAGCTGTCGAATGAGCTCGACAATGGCGTGAGCAACAGCGCCGGTGTTGCCGTCATTACGTTCCAGCTGCGAGACGATGGTTTGGATTTTACCAGAGTCGGCCAAGCAGTCCTGGACAAGCTTGTCGCGCGACGCTCGCTCCGAGCATGGGTCATATGACATGGACGTCTCGCCGAGAATGCGATCCACGTGGTCCCTTGCTATGAGACCGTGTAGGGCGCACGCCGCACAAAACTCTTCCCGGACGCTTTCAGTCCACTGATTGTTATGCCGGGACTCGTCGAACATCAGGGACGCTGTGGGGAATATGCTGGTATCGACGCGCTGCAGCGCCTCGGTGATGCAGTATTCTGCTGGGTCGGCCGAGAACTCTGGCTGGCATAGCTGGCAAAGAAGTAATGGCAGCTTGTTAACAATAAAGGAACGCAGGAGATGGGCATCTCTGACTCCCTCATTTCGAAAAACAATGCTTGCCATCAGATCAAAGGAGACAATGATCAAGTCGATAGCACTCGCTTGCTGGTTCTAGATTGGTGGCCAGTCAGCTTGCGTAACATACTAGGAAGTAAGTTAGACGGACGGGGACGACGAACATGATATCGGTTATTTAGAAAGGCAAGCAGCATGGAATCCTGTAACAGCGGACAGCCAATAAGCTTTTGGAAGTGTCAGCAGAAACTGGTCGAACGCCCGGCGAGTTAAGAATATTGATTGGCTCACAGCTGCGTTGAGATAGACAAATAGAGCAGCTCTCGTGTTAGAAATGGGAATATCGACAATGACGAAGCTGTCGAGACCAACGGCAGAATTAATCAGCTCGTCCATGACAGCATTGCTAGACTGATCCTTTTCATCGGGCTCTGCTAGAGTCTGTGTGCGGAAGATCTCGAGAGCCTCGCCAAATGGAGGTGATGGCGGTAGTGTCTGTAGAAAGCTTCCTAGGCTGTCTGATAGTTGCTTCCGAAGTACTGCGGTTCTACGTCAGCTTCTTTTCACTAAGAGATCAATGGAAAGCGCGATAAAATCTATGCTCACCTTTGGAAGACGGCTTAGTCACGTTGTCGACGACTACAGAGTTGTTCATCAGGCGCAGGAGTAGCAGCACAAAAGCAGTGCGTGCCGTGTCAATATCCTCGCGCCTCTGCTGATCATGCTTGTCGGTGCTGAGAATGTTGGCCGTGAGCGCGTTGCTCACGACAACAAACAGCTGCATCCACTTGCATATGATGCTAAGCAGCTCGAGTGCGCTCCTACCATCGTTGCAGCCCCCGTGTTCGAATGCAATCTTGATGACGTGGTAGAACATGACTTCCTCCACCCATGCCGAGGTCTTCCACAGCAGCGGCTTGTTCTCGTTCCCCTTCTCCGCCGTGGACGCCTCGGTCTTGCCATCCGTCGGCCGCCGCCGCTGTAGTAGCGGCGTGGTGTCGACGCCGCGGGTGTCGTGCAGCGCCGAGTACTTGAACAGCACGCGCAGGATCGCCGGCGCGTCGATGTAGCCGAGCCTGGTGAGCGCCTTGACGTAAAGCGGCACGCGCGGGTCGACACTAATGTCGTTGTAGGGCTGCGGGCGGAGGAAGATGTCGGCGACAAGAAACGACGGCAGCGGGTGCCTGGCGTAGACGAGCGGCGCGAGGTCCTGAAATTTGTCGACGTCAAGACGTCTCGAGATGCAGCGCGAGAAGAAGAGGGACCAGTACTTGACAGCCTCTTGCATCGTCGCGGCGCTGCGAGCCGCCGTCGTCGATTGACTCTCCATTGTATGGCGCGCACGCCGCAGCCGACATAAACAGACGTGTTGTTCAGTGGTTTGCTAATGGAAGAGGGCCATGCGCGCCAATACCTGCGAGGGACTGATTATGTAGATTGAAGCTGTCTGGCAGGACACTACTTATCGGTTTCGAACGGGCTTCGCCGATATCATCGGGTTCGCATGCTCTGGAAAGTTGAGCTGGTGGAAAACTTGAATCAAAAGATGCTGTTTTTGACGCGCGTAGGTCGGCATCCATCCTGCAGCCCTTCGACCTTCAATCGACGATGACTGCTTTGTCACTGAAGTGGGCCGCCATCATAGGGCTACGCCACCCAGTCAAAAAACGACAAGCGACGTGCAAGCCGTCTTCGCAAGGAAACTTTCAAAACTATGAAAAGAATCGTGTCTGAATGTTGAATATCCCGCTACGATTATTGCCGCAATAGCGAATGATTGTAGAGATAAATGGCTGGGCTTTGATATACTACTATAAGCGGTGGCGGCGCGCTGTACCATAATCACAGTGCGGATGCTCACGTTCACGACTGTCATTACTTGTCGTGGTCCATATGCTCGGCCAACTTGAATTGTTGGCCAGTGGCCATTCAAGAGCCGAGAAAGATTAATGGCCATGTCTGCAGATCAACTTATCCCAGGTACAAACACATGCATGCCACCTTTTACAGATCGAGGCACACTCTATCTAGTATGCGAGTACCCTGATGAGATAAAGACGTTGCCTGGGAATGATCCTGCGCGTATATCCAGAGCTTGTAGTCTGGGTCTGTAGTTGAGAGTCTCTTTCGGATGTCAGGCATAGTTAGCATCATGAGGGCTGAAGAATCTCAGCCTCGAATGCTCGAGTGCAACATGGTCTCTCAACTTCTGGCCAAGGCCCATTTCTGTAGCACAGTCGACTTGTTGAGCCAACAGTGATAAGATGAAGCAAGTCACCACGACCGTGACCGCCCGAGCCGGACATCAGCTCAATTCACTCCTACAGCGCCGTACGCGCACCAACACCGTATTCATGGAGCATCATAAGAGCGAATGGTAACGATTGAGCCCGCTTACAGGTTTGGCGCTCGTCAATAAGATAGCAAAATATACAGGCTGAATCATGTTTAATGATGGAAGCGCGACACATGCTACTTCGATACTACTTGAGTTACGTAGGCCTACTGGGCATGGTACCCTCTAAGGGTACATAATTAAGATCAGGTTGTCGTCATCAAGCAGCAACAAGCAAGTGCTACGTCAGAGGTACGTTGGCACGTTAAGATAGTAATACGCTCCTGTTCTATCTGCCCCCATTTACTCGGCCGGGAGGGGGGTTCGACAAGCTCATTAGGATCCTTGTAGAAGAATGGAAGAGCCGACGGAGGCATGTACTCAAATAATGTTTTGGTCCCTAGCCTATAGTTGCCTGCCATCATCGCTGTCCAGGGCCGTCTAACCCCTGCGTCAGGAGCGTGATTTGTGTGGAGAGGAACCTTGCTCGGCCGCCGTTGACATCATACTGTCACTGAGCCATACTGACTGACCGGCACCTACATCAATTGTTGAACACAAATCAGATATGTTGAAGCTCAACACTGTCCATGTTTGCCCAGCTGCTGGCCATCGGGAATGTCTTCCTCGCCAAAATCAAAGGTGCTGATGACCTTCAAGAGCAATGATTGGATGGTCGGCCGGAGTCGAATAAGCACCGTGCATAAGGTTGAAGAGACAGACTTTTGAGCCAGTGGGAGGGAAAGGGAGACGTGCAGCCCACAACGGCTTGGACGAATGGCAACTGCACGATGCCCGGCGAAGAGACCTTTTCTCCAGATCGAAAGGGTCCTGCAGCGTCGGCAGGGTCCCGCGAGCGCCCCACCGGGATACGCCGTTTGTGGGTAAATCGATCAAGGCAAAGAGGTACAACTAACGCGGTGCCGTCATTGGATGAAGGTGGCAAAAAGTTCTTACAAGCACGGCATTTCGTGGAGGCCAAACGAATTTAGCAGAAGCGAGGCTGTTGAAGCAAATCAGAGAGAGCCAGGGGGTGGTGTTCTTGCCACCCCTTGGGTGCAGGGTCCTGCTTTTGCGGATCAGTTGCCAGAGTCGGTTTGGATTGGCCTTGTGAGGGAGGGACAAGAGGGTGTTGGCTCTGATGTAGGTGGCAAGATTTGACTATGCGATGCGTTAGCCCCCACGCAAGTATGATGTCGACAGGGAACGGATACGGAGGAAGACATCGAAAATCTCGTCTAGCGCGATGAAAACACGCTACTCTATAAATAGTTAGAGTCTCTAAAAGAAGCATTAGTTGCCGTTATATCTTATCGATTAGATAGTAAAGCTATCGATTAGCTATATTAGGACTAGACTTGTTGTGTCTATAGTTGGCCTAGGCACCTGTATTTTCTTAAGCACCACTATAAGCGCCTGTAACGGGTTTGCAGGGGTTAAACCTGGTCAGACGAGATTTTCGACCTCTACATCTGTAGAGCAGGAAACAATGGGAGCAAAATAGAATAAAAACGGAGCCAGGCTCACAACCTCACTCAATCGCTCTCCGTTTTAAATGGTGAAGTGGATCCGTGACGGCCGAATGACCTCATTGGCTCAGACTCAAAGGACGAAGAGAGCACCGTCATTTTTGTGGGACCCCTTCTTTCAGCCTGCAGCTAGTACGGAGTACCCCTCGCTGAAACGTCATAACTGCAGAACCAAAGAGAAACGGCACAAAAAAAAAAAAAAAAGAAGGGGGGGGGAGTGTTCTTTGCACCCAAACCAAATGATAACTGGCTCCTCGTGCGGCACGGTTTTCTGGGCCTGCTCATATATATATACGTGAGGACATTTGGGGAAGGCGGATGTAACCGAAAGCGTCCCCGAAATTATGAGGGAAGACTGGCCAGCCTGCCAGAAGTCGAGATTTGTCTGACACTCGTGAGGTGTCGTCGTGGTAGAGGAATTGAGCACAGGCTGGACCCTTATTTTTCGCGATGGGGCGGTCGGCACGCATGGCAATCTGAATCTGAATTCATCAGAGATGGTAAACACGGGCATTTTCCCATGCACGAAAGAGCATGTTGCGATCGAGAAAATGGTGCATCATCATGGGCATTGTGCGGTTGAGAAGTCACTCCACCCCCAGCGGGCGCGCGGCACACTGTCTCCGCCGGAAAGGGCCAAGGCCACAAGTGCATGATGAGCAAATCAACGCCAGGCTACACTTGCTTTTTAGCCGGCCCCGCTGTCTGCCAGGTTTCAAAATGCTGCCAGTGGGCTACAAGCGCACGGTTTCAATAAGATCCAATAAGGTCCTGTCGAGGAAGTAAAAAAAAAAAAAAAAAAAACAGATAGAAGCGGAAGGGCGAAAACCACACACACACACACACACACACACACACACACACACGCTCCCCCCAAAAAGAAAAAAAACCGTAGCATACTACTCATTAAAGTAGACGACAAGAATATAGCTCCAAGCAGATGCTCCACTGCGCCAAATCCATAATGTACACTCGGCAAGCCGTTGTAAGCAGCACAGTGAGGAAAACAGAGTCCACTGAACCGACAAGGGGGGTGGGGTAGGTGCAGTAGCACAAGACTTGTATCCCACCAAAGACGGCATAGTGCATGCCTCCACCACCAAGTGACATCATGTCTGGTGATCAGGCCTGCCCACTCTATCAGGTATCATGCTGCCACCCAATTCGCTGCGTCAATACAATGAGGTTTTGCTCCGTTGCCATCTCCCAACGACGATCACTCATTTCAGCTACCCGGATTCTACTTCCAGAACAGGACCAGTTCAACCACTTGGGATTATATTGACCAGCATATCGTGGGATCACTGCTAAATATCACGTTCTGGCAAGGTCACTGGTGACCAATGGAGCCGACTTTGAGAAGTACGAAACAGTAAAGTAAAAATGATAAAGAAATACAGAGCAGCCTTAGCATCAAGGCAAAGCTACTGTCGCGGGCCATGCAGTCGACATGACTCTGCCTGTAGAGCATTGTTTGTAGATGGTATTTGCTAATTTTGGCGTGTTGGAACTCTACCACATGAATTTGAATTTGGTGACGGGAAGTCCGGCTTTGGTCAAGGTCCTAAAGCCTGCCGCCGTGGTGGCGCTGGACCCTGAACCTTTTTTTTTTTTTTTGGCCCTCGCGCGCTGGCATGCGGGGGGGATAGAGGCAGTCCCGTGGCAACGATGGGTAAAGAAACTCTGCGCAGGAATTCGTCCAGAAGAGACGGGTCCGATCTCCGAATATAGCAGGAGGAAAGTTATAATTTTCAAGAAAGCAAATATCCCAAGTCATAGCATAAGCTTTATTGATATGAAAGCATAAGTATGAATATGAAAACCTCATGATTCAACAGTTTCACTTATTCTTTGCCCCCTCCTAAAGCTAAACTATAGGAAGACGGCTCTCGTCCGGCGCATCGCTAATGAGGGTTCAATGATAAACCTAAACCTAAACCCTTTTTCATTCTCTCTATTTTTGTTTCATTTTATTTTTCTAGTCCATCCTTTTATGTTTAGTTTTGAATCGAGGCACCGTTACCCGGTGTGCCTGGGTTTCTTCGGCTCACTGGCGTTTCTCGCAGTTCGCCAGAGGGTGGGTAGGGGGGGAAAAAACCTTGGATTTCCATGTTATGGGACGCCCCCACAGGTTACGCCATCGGCTGACTAGGGGGGGGGGGGGGGGGGTTGCGAAGGATTGCAGGGTCCAGAACACAGAAGATGTATGTCCCCATGGGTCCAGTAGTTCTTCGTAGTGTTTTCCACCAAAAGGTGACTTGACTATCAAGTTGAAAAATGCGTATCGATATTCATGCATTCATGTTAGAAATGGATTAATTGTCTGATAACAACTGAGAACCGCTATGTCATGGTTGATTTCAAAGAGGAAGAAATGAAGAGGCTACCCAGCCTTGCCATGCACCATGACGAGATGCTGCGCGGCTGTGCTGTAACACAAATGGAAAGGAAAAGGCATAAAAATGCGTGATCTTTTGAGCTCCAAAGTGCACGGGACAAAGATGAAAGTTGCCGAACGAACTACAGTTGCTCGACAGTACATCGCGCTTTCCGGTTAGAAAGGCAGGAGCGTCATTTTTCGTTGCTGCTTGGTTGGTGGTGGGTTGCCTCTGCTCACCTAGTAGCAGCAGACTTTTTATCGCCAACCATCCTTTTCGTTTTTTCATTATTTTTTTTTTCTTTTTTTTTTTTCAATTATCTAAACAGTAGTAGTAATGATACATATCCCACTTCGGAAAAGGTAGAGAACAAGGGTGAAAAATCAATTTTCGGTGGCCCCCTTTTTTTAAAAAAGGGAAAAAAAAAAATAATGTTCTCCCGACTCTTACTTGGGGTTGTTTTTCATTTCTTTTCTTTCTTTCCCTTTTGCCGGTGCAGGCTTATTCTCTTGATGAGCAACCAACGAAAGACAAGACCTGCGTCAGTGGTGTCCACCCACAGCCTCCACCCACTAAAACTAACCTCCCCCCCCCCCCCTCCCCGGACCCCCTAGTCGCCCAGGACTAGCGCCGACAGACAGCCCACACCACACTCTCTACTACCTCTCTCTCCCGCGCATCTTTTACCGCTCGCTCACTGGCGAAGGCGAGTGCAAGTCTTTGGTAAATCCGCGTTTCCATTGTGCAGTCAACTTGTCGCTCTCTCCGCCCACTCCCCCCCTTTCCTCATCTTCTCTCCCCTCTTCATCTTGATTTATAAAGACCCTGAAGCCCCGCCTACCTGAATTTCCTGTTCCTCTACTCTATTCATCTCAATCATCAAAGCATACTACAACAAGATCGATTACTCGTCTATAATCTACTCAACACGTCAGACAACGCCGTACGATACCTTCTGCAACGCCTTTGACTCATCGACTTTAGCGTCTACACATTCAAATTTCCAACTCATCAACCACTTTCGAGTCAGGAGTCACTGCACGTGCTTCTCGAGTCAATACTCATACATACTATCCTACACCAAATTTCAGGAACACATCCCACAATCATGCCTGGCATGCAGGAGTCCAGCAGCATTGTCATGCCTCCCTCATCTCCTCCCGTCAGCATCAGTAGCTACGCTCGATTTATGCACGAGCACACTAAGCGCCAAATGGAGGCTTCCCGATCTTCAGCTCCTCAAAGCTCAAGTAGCAGCCAGACGTCCACATCGAGTCACATGAGCAACGGTGTTAGCAGCGCATAAAGCGTTGACATCTCGGTTGTTTGCCTTGGTCCGCCTCGGAGACCTTGAAGTCTTGATCACTCAAGTCATAACTCACGACTACGGCCAACTTGGCAAACGGCTCAGCAACCATTTGAATCCAAAAATATTAAATCTGTGTTCGCCATGCACATTGTGATGCCGCACAGTCGACATTCGCAATAAATTTCCAGGACACAGCACCATACCTGCCAGTAGTAGGAACTCTTGGTCCGATCTTGGTTCTCTTGTTTTAACTACCTTATTTTTTTTTATGGCGCATCGCCTTGGTTACGAACGGAACGATACACGCAAATCCAAACATGCCATGGGCGTTCGGTGAATTTTCTTAGCAACTTCGAGCCTAAACTTCTTTCAATGAAATACAATTTTGCACTTCGAAAAACCCGTATAAACTTGCGAGTGCGTCAATCCCCATTCTATTCTCGATTTTTGCGTCTAGGTCCACGTAGATAAAGAAACGCTGCACCGCGTCATATATTGTAGTTGGCTTAATAAACCACGACGAATTCTCTTGCATCAGACTTTACCGAGGGACTCAACCAGATGCTACCTTGCTGTACCTCACGCGCACATCGCTCTATTTCACAATCTCGCACGTGCCATCTCTCACGGCGTCACCTAGCAATAAATCGATACATTGCTAAAAATAAGCCTGCCTAGCCGTGCCACACGCGGGCATCTCATAAAGCTAGAGTTTCTGTCGGACTGTTTCAATATGAACAATTTTGAAAGAAAGTTGCTTAGATTATCAGGTCAACAGTAGGCACAAAGATTTGCAAGTAGTTCAATAATCATATTCCGGCTCCCAGAGGCTTCAAAAGGACAATGAAACAAGGTTGCGCCAAGTACACTAATTAATAATATAGGAAATCGCTACCAAGGCTAAGCGCACAATCAAACGAAGGGCCATCAAACTAATGCTGGCTTCTTCTTGATTCCCAGCAATGCCGAGAAATCCTTCTTCTTCTTGACGGTTCTCTTGAACGTCGGCGCCGGGGCCGGCGCTGGAGGTTGCTTCTCCATCACAGCATCTTCGGAGGAGGCCACCGTAGCAGCAGCAGTAGTAGTCGCAGTACGATCATCATCCGAAACAACGCCAGGAAACTCCTCGGCCACCGTGGCGAGGATTGCCGGGTCATTACTATCCTTGGCTCTCAGCCCGACCCGCATCTTCGCAAATGCGAGTTTGGCCGTCTCGGCGTCCTCGGCATCCTGTCTCGCCCGCTCTTGCTCTGCCGCTTCCTCGTCGTCGCGCACCACGGCATCCGCATAGTCCACGCCATCCTTTTCCGACCGGTGGATGCGCGCGTTGCGCTGGCGAATCTCGTCGAGGGCATCGGCGGCCGCCATCTCGCGTCGGGCGTCGGCGTTTTTCGCCTCGAGCTCCTCCATCGCGTTGCGCTCGGCACTGTCTTCGCCCGCGGCCTCGGCCTCCTCTTGCTCCAGCCGGTCGAGCCGCTCCTCGAGCGTCTCCTCGTCGTCACCGCGGTTTCGCCAGGGCTCCATGTTTCGCATCGCGCCGCTTACCATGGCGTAGTCGTTATTCTTGGGGTCGGTGCGGAAGGTAAGCTCAGCGCTGCACCTTGTACACTTGATATGGAAGAGAAATATTTGGATATTGAGGTACTTTTGCGCCTGGTCCGTCACCTTGCGTGCGTTGAATTTGCGTCCCCTGTAGACAAACTCGCCACACGTGAGACATTTCATCGAGAAGGGTGCCATGAGACGGACTGTCTGTACCCTGGGACCGGACTGCTTCGGGCCGCGGCGTCGACCCACCTGTCTAGGATCGAAATCCGGTGGGTAGTATTTCTAGACGAAAGAGTGTTAAATGTATTCATTCACATTATCCCACGATGTCGTCATTTACATACCTGGAGTACTTTGCGTTCAGACATGGCTCGTTGCTGCGGTCGATAATAGGTTGTGAGTCGTGGTGATGGCGGGGATGATTTGTTTGAACGAAATGCAAAGAAGACGTGGGGCGATATGCATATATCGAAAAAAAAAAATCCGGGCGCCCAGAGTGGGTCCTGACCTCCGTCCGCTGATGGCGGTTTTTCCGGGGCATAGGCTTGGTCTTCGGTAAAGGTACTTGGTACTTACACTTACTACTTATCCTCGACCAACAACCAGCCGCACGGAAGCTCTCCCCAGCCAACTCATCTGAGCGACTGCATACAGCGATTCAGCACATTCGCCACCATGCCAAAAGCAGAGGTCGGCTCCGTGAAGTACCTCAACAACAAACTCAAGTCAAAGGGCCTGCAGCGTCTTCGCTGGTACTGCCAGGTCTGCGAGAAGCAATGCCGCGACGCAAATGGATTCAAGATGCACACGCAGTCGGAGAGCCACGTTCGGCAGATGCTCATTATAGGCGAGGACCCCAAGAAATTCATCAACGACTTCAGCAACCAGTTTCTCTCCGACTTTATCAACCTCTTAAAGACCGGCCATGGCGAGAAGCAAGTGCACATAAATCATTTCTACCAAGAATACATCGCCAACAAGGAGCACATACACATGAACGCAACAAAGTGGCCGTCACTGACAGAGTTTGCCAAGCACCTCGGCCGTGAAGGCATCTGTCGCGTCGAGGAGAATGAGAAAGGAATACACATCGCGTGGATCGACAACTCGCCCGACGCGCTACGGCGGCAGGAGGCACTGCGGCGCAAGGAAGCGCAGAACCAAGGCGATGAGGAGACGGAGCAGCGCATGATCAGGGCGCAGATCAGACGTGCGCATGCGAACGCGGGGGGGGCGCTCGACTCTGAAAAGGATGCCGAGGACCGAGAGCTCAAGCGGCAGGAAGGCGAAAAGATTACCCTGTCATTTGGCGGTGGCAAGACAGATTCGACTCCGATAAATGGATCTGGAGATGGGGTTGGAAAAGGCAAGGATGGACAACCAGACAAAGCAGGACCAGCGGCCACCGAGACATCAGATGCGACGAAACCCCCTCCAAGTAGTGGTTTTTCGTTCAAGGCGGCCGGCAAGGCGCCCATCAAGAACGTGTTTGCGCAAAGCAAGAAAAATGTGCTCAGTGGTGGTGGCAAGAAGCCGTCAGCCTTCGAGCAGCCCAAGAAGATAAGCGAGGCGGAGCGCATCATGCGACAGGAAATGGATCGCAAGCGATTATATGGCCCGAATGATTCCAGCTTATCTTCTGCCAAAAGACAGCGCAACTGAGGCTGCAAGCCCTGATGTTGCATCTATTTTCCATGTATATGACGATTGTATTGGCGACGGCGTTATAGGAGGAATTTACATATCGAATAGGCACACGATACATGATTACCATGCGAGTTAGATACCATGAATGAAAGCTCGTCAGTTTTTGCACTTTCTTTTATTCGCCGTCCATTACTTGATGTTCCTAGCGACTCCATAACACATGATAACAAAAAAAATCCAACGCCGTCATTGCCTAAATGCTTCATAACCCAGAACATTCTTCTGTCTTTTAAAGCCAGTTCGAAACCAAAGCCTACTCTGCCTCGGCCGCGCTACCATCTCTCCTGCGATAGTCATGCGCGGTCAGCACCCATCACGACCATCACGAGTTGAAGAAAGGGATCCTCGACTCACGGAATGTATGCTATCCGGTACTCGTCCTCAAGCATCGAGCGAACCTCATCCGGTAGCTGGCCCGACACTTTGATCGCATAAAGACCAGCAACGTAGCCGTCAAGCCGCTGCCACTTGGCGATCCACGACCGCGACGGGTCGGCCAGCGTGATGACGCCCTCGAACACCTGCGATGTGCAGCTCTCGATTTGGTCCGGCGACCCTGCGAGGCGCAGAAAGTCTTCGCAGTTGGGACACCCCTCGTCGCGGAAGCGCTGTTCGTGGCCGTTAGCAAACGCCCATCTGCTTAACTCCCGTCCTTCTTTCCTTGCTTCAAGCGCCACGAGCCATCTCCTCCTCCTATATATTCGCATTGGGGGATGGGAAGCATACGCGGTAGGTCATGACGACGGAGCAGACCATGCACGCGCGCAGGTAGCGCTGCTCGCCCGGCGTGACAAAGTTGGCCGACACAGACATGGTTCGTTAATCGTGAATATCGTGTCGACCTCTCTTTTTTTCTATTACTGTCTCTTTGTTTGGATTTCGTAGAATCGTTAAGAGAAAACGGGCTGTAGGTCAACCAGAATGGCCTTGTAGGTAGGGAAGTGATGCTTGGTGTTGCTATTGACGCTGGCCAAGGTATCGCCCCGATACATGCATAAAGTCTCGCCTCACATTTACAACTACGGTGATATAAATTTCGAATACGAACCACCACGACCAATAGCAAAAATTCTTGAGTCGTAGCGCACGTATAATAGTATGAATGTTCAAAATTTGAAACAGAATCAAGAATCAGAAGTCAGGAAGACTTTCACGCCATGTCAACTCCGGTCCAGACCCGCCAATTCACACTCAAGGCGCCGCCGTTCTCATACGCCCAGCTCACACTGCACATTGAAAACGAAGCAAACACCACCAGCCAAGACGGCGAGGGGGACAACGATAGCACGCCCCCGGCCGTCGCGCTTGACGACCTTCTCGTCAAGATGTACTGCAACAACGCGCTGCAGCAGTACCTCGGCCTCACGGGCCTCGCCATCCCCGTCGACATCCTCAAGGTTTCGCCCCGCGAGTGCTGGCTGCGCGTGCCGCGCCCAGACCTCGCCTCCTTCGCCGCCGCGCTGACGGCGTACCGCGGCAGCTCGGACAACGGCATCCGGTACCTGCTGCGCGTCAAGCAGACCTCCGACTGGCTGGGGATCATGCTTGGCCGCGATGCGGCTGAGCGCATGTGGCGGGCCTGAGGCGGGCGGTTGATGAGACTAGCCAAATCATTTCACAACGCCACATTAAGACAAGATATCCACGAGGGCGTGCACCTACCAACTGCTCGGATGCAGAAACTCATATTACTCCCTCGCAGTTGACCAAAAAAAAATGCCGGAATAACAATGCTCTGACGGCATATATATGTCTTTGCATTAGGCACCAGGTATCTATGTACATCATAAAAAGTTCACCTCTTGCGCCAGCCAAAGGAATGCTTGTTCCGAAAAACTCCGTCATTGTCCAAGACTAGAATCCACCCTTACAATGCCACTGCTATATGTCGGCTTCCAGCGGTCTGTCATACCACGGTTTTTTACTTTCACCTCTTCTAATCGTCAAATTGCCCACTTGTGCTGCATGCTACACAAGAGACGACATGAGTGAGTTTTGGGCATATGCCTGCGAAAAGGTTAGCTTCTAACGCTGTTTGGGAGGTTCTGAAATGGTCGTCTTACCATGGGTCGGATATTTGGATGTGGTACAGCATCAAACTGCTCGTATTTGAGCTTGTAATCGGAGCGAATGTTGATATAGGCACCGCGGTTCTCCGTCGAATCGCAGTATCTGGGGGCAGAAAAAACTGTTCACCGAATTAGTTGCACTATCCGTCGGAAGTGGACACTTTGTTGCAAACGAACCAGTGATGCATCGACCGTCATGCTGAACCTCGTATCCGTCCATTCGCACCTCATGACTCCGAATAATGGCGTCCAGGCCGTTGTTCTCGCAGAAGCGCTTGGTTATGTCAGGACCAAACTGCATACCGACTCCACGTTTGCTTGGTCCTCGTCCTTGTTCGTCTTGAGGGTCGGTCCAAAGCATCTCCATCATCAGCCCAGCTTGGCCAGGCTGCTTTTGGTTGTGTCTGTTGAGTTTACGGATATCATCAAGGGTGATCTTATCATCGGAGAACAATCCACCATGGAGGACCAAGTACTTGCTGCCGACCAGAGTTGCAAGTGGCAAGGCGGAGAAGCTCTCTGAGAAGAGCTTGAAGATCCTACAGAGTCCTTGTGTTAAATCACTATGGAACGGTTTAACGACACATGGCCAGAATGTACATACGAACCTTTCATTGTACTTGGCTTTGCACTCGCCCTCAAATCCGTAGACTTTGTTCATATCATCTGTCTCATGGTTGCCGCGATTTAGGAAGAACCCATTGGGACGCAGCCACTTGTATGCATAGAGCAGCAGCGCGATTTCGCAGGACCAAGAGCCACGGTCGACAAAATCTCCGTTGAACAAGTACCAGTGTTTTACGGACGGCCTGCCATTCTTGCGGAACAGTTCCAGGAGATCAAAGTATTGGCCTAAACGTCAGGGTTAGCAGATGTATAGAATCGATGGGCTTCTGCACGTGCCATGTGTGTCACCGCAAACAGTCAACTGAATGTCATCAGGAATCTCCATCTCAACCATGGTGGCTTCATCATGAACAATTTTCATGACTGCGACGATAATCTGATACACGTATTTCTTGTGAATCTTCTTGCCATTCTTGAAGCGTTCAATCATGTCATCGATGAATTCCTGTGTCATTTCACTTCCCAGCTTGACTCCATCATAATCACATTCAACAGCCATAGAGTCGATATCAAGGCCCTCGGCGGCCGAAGGCTCGTCGCCGACTTCAATGGCAGCATAGAATGCGTCTTGACGTATGATCTTCTTGCATTCTTCCACCTTGAGACGCGCATCTTTATTTGCAGGATCAAGTCGAACACATTCCTTGAAGTCCTCGACTGCTTCCTTTGGTCGAAGTATGGCGGCGCGAGCAAGACCTCGGCGATAGTATGCCTGCAAACTCGTTCAGCCATGCTGTGTCTATATTTTGCACGGAGAATCACAGACTAACCTTGACGAGCTTTGGATTTAGCTCGATTGCTTTGCCTGTGTCGATTATAGCATATCCGAAAGCTTCCGTCTTGATATAGGCCTGTCGGTAAAACGCACGGGTCAGTCACACGAGTCAATCTGATAAGCCCCGCAGGTTCAGGGCTGCTGGGTGTACCTGAGCGCGGTTGGTGAAGAACGTAGGCTCTTTATCATTCAGATCGATCGCCTCGGAATAGAATTTGATGGCAGAGGGCCAATCTCCGGCGGCGAAGGCCTTGTTGCCCTGATTCTTGAGGTCGACAGCCTGCGACATCATGGAGTTTTGACGACAGCCGCCCGGTTTGGCACAGTAGTGAAGGATGGCGGCAGCCAAGGTCGGGAACAAGAGAAGAACAGAATATACACGCGACCAAGACGGATCTTATAGGACGTGTGACGCTGATTCAAAAGTGTAGTGCGGCGGGTACACCTCTTCGCATGAGGGTAAACGGGCAGAACTCCAAATGCCCTGAGTGGATGCTCAAGCCGAGCCGCAGTGAAGCAGTTCAGTGGGCGGCTGCAGACGCTGGAAGGTTCCACAAGAAGGCCACTTGCAGGGTAAGCTCTAGTGGTCCCTGGGGTCCTGGGGCAATCAACAGCTGCTATTACCCGCCGCAAGCACTGATAGAGGCTCTATAAACCTACTCTATAAATTTGGTGCAAGGCACATCGGTAGTGATTGTGCGCAAGCCAGTTAGCCAGAGGTACCTCTAATCAGGGCTTATTATCAGTACCTAGTGCCGTACTACTGTGAAGCTACTCCTGTATTATTAGCGCCGGCGCCGCTATCGGATACAGGCATATCTTGTCGCGCCACTCCAGTAGAGGCGTGACATTTGAATATCTTTCGTTGGCCGTAAAATCTGGATTGGCGTCAGCGTCACGCAGCGCTTGGATTTTAGATTACCTTGTTTACGACATGATAGAACTCTACCGCCATGGCCGAGTCGAGCTCATCGCGTGCCCTCATACGCAGGCGCGAGGACACAGACCTCATGCCGCCAGCGCCGCCCGTCAAGAAGATCAAGAGGCCAAAGCAGGTGCTCAACGAAGATGACTACACAGAGACGCTATCGAGAATCATCGCACGGGACTTTTTTCCGGGCTTAGAGCAGACCCAGATTCAGCAGGAGTACTTAGATGCCCTCGAGTCCAAAGACTCCGCGTGGATATCGAGCGCCGGCCAACGGCTACGCTACGTCGCGACACCTACGCAGAAGAGACGGGCTGCAAACTCGCTTCCGCTCGTCGATGCTAGAAAGACACCTTCCGAATATGCTGGAGATACTCCGGCGACTGTCGCAATACCGGTCACAACAGAGGAGCCCGCGCCGGGCTCAAGCATGAGCCTCTCCAAGTTTCAGGAAACATACACGAGCGAGGACAATGAAAGCTTCTATAAGCTCATCGATAAACAAAATCAGAAAAAGGCCGATAAAAATTCTTGGCTTTGGCGTGAAAACAAAATGCCTTCCAAGCAAATGGTTGCTCAGAAAACTGTCGCGGATCGTCTATCACGGCAAGGAAAGCTCGTCGACGACGGCTTCATAAAGCGCGATAGGCTGGCTATCAGAGACTCTGACAATCGACCCGCGCGGCCCGATAGCTGGAAATCCGAGGCCCAGAACGGCCTCATGTTCCAGCCCAAAGGCCTCAAGGACGGCGTCAAGACCATGGCACAAGCGTCAGAGGATGCATCGCGGTCGGGGCCCAAGACCGTCGTTTACGCCAACACACAAGTTTCACATCCTCAAATTCCACAGCGACCACCTTCTCCGACCATTTCCTCAATCAGAGATGCAATAGCAGGACGGCCACGTGAGCAGGACATGGGTTCCAGCGTGGCTGGCGGAGATGAGACGCCTCGTGTCAACGGCTATGCATTCGTGGATGACGAGGACAACGACGATACTCTGGTAAATGCGGAACCTGTCATAATGCTCGGCCCCGGTGATATCAACAATCCATTCAGGATTCAGGCGCGGGGAAGAAAGGATGTCTTGCATGAGAAGATCGTGGACAGGATTGCCAAGTCGAAGAGAGAAGCGTCTCGAAATGGCTTTACCGGCCGATCTGATAGCATTGCCGCGCCCAAGTTCCCAAGCAGCCCGCGAGTATCGGGCGGCTTAACACCAGCTGCTCAGAGGCTTTGGAGCAAGATGAAAACGCCAAGTGGCAGGACTCCTATTAGCTCATTCGGCCAGTCCTGGCAGGAAACGCCGATGCGGCGGGGTTCTTCCGTGAGAACGACCAACAAGGCTGACGATGTAAATAAGTGACAGGATCGCGGATATAAATAGGGACGCAACTATAAATGATTTGATGACGAAGCAACAGTTATTCGCTTGCTAAAAACCCTATAGCCTATCCGTAGCGCAAACGACAAAATGACTGATCACGAACATTATGCTATCGTAATCGCTTAAATGCATAGGTAGGCAAGACGTAGAATAGTAGCGGCTAGCCCCTCTTACACCTCCACTACTGACGATCCAGGTCTCGAAAGCTCAGGACATCCACTGCCCTCCATCCATGAATGCTACAATCGTCGCGACGTGTCCGTCATGAGGTTTGCGGACCTGATTGTAGATCTGGCTGCGGTGCTCAGCGCCTCACGATCCGTCGCCAGTAAGCATATTGCCCTTCGCGGTCGACAGCTCCAGCGATACCGCGCCGCCGAGACCGTAGTCGCGCTTAAGAACAAGACAGCCGCCGCGGGAGTGCAGGTCTCCGACCAAATAAATGCCCAGTTGAAATCGCTCCAGGCTGAACGCTACGTCGACGACACGAAAGCGCCGCGGACGGTGCCTCCGCCCGCTGCGCCGATCCTGCAAGCTTCTTCAGAGCCAGGCAATCTCCAGCCGCCGAGCAACTATGCGCAAAGACAACAAGAGCTGCGCGCTACCGTTACCAAGATCAAGGACAATGGGGAGCCAGATCTACCCAATGGAGTCGACGTCAATATATTTCACACCATGCGCGGATCTCAGGTCCTAGACTCAGTACGCAAGCGGAAGCACAACCAGGCAGCCACTCCGACCAGAGGTCCTGCAAAAGAGCATCCGCTACGACACTGGCCCAACTCACCTCCTATTCCACAAGAGACCATTACAGTAAAAGAGCGGAGCTCGCCTCCAAATAGAACAGTTCAAGCAGCGGAGGCGAGATTGGCCGAACCAGAAGCATCTACAGCAGCTACGCCGAAGGAACCTGTATCCGGCATGATCGCACAAAGTGTCCAAGAAGATAACTCTACGACAGCCTACCAACTACGCGAGTCAAAAGTACCCTCCACTCGCTTCGGTCGCCTGTGGAACTATGGTGGGTTAGCTGCTGGTATGCTCGGCGGCGCCGTTTCCGAGAGCGTGAGCCGAGCGTTCGGCAGCGGTGGACAAGGTAGTCTCTTGTTGAGCGGGGGAAACATGGAGCGCTTGGTAGCCAAGCTCTCACGCATGAGAGGCGCAGCTCTCAAACTCGGGCAGATGATGAGTTTCCAGGACTCCAAGATGCTGCCGGCCCCAATCCAGGAAGTGCTGCAGCGTGTCCAGGACCGCGCTGATTTCATGCCGGCGTGGCAGAGAGATCGCGTGTTGAGCGCCAATCTCGGTGCTGATTGGCGCCAGCTGTTCTCTGAATTCGAGGAGAAGCCTATCGCTTCCGCGTCTATCGGTCAGGTCCACAAGGCATGTTTAAAGAGCAACGGACGTCGCGTTGCCGTCAAAATTCAGTTTCCTGGTGTTGCCGACTCGATCAACTCCGATCTAGACAATTTGGGTGTCCTTCTCACGGCCACAAAGCTTCTACCCAAGGGGCTATACCTCAACAAGACGATCGACAACATGAGGCTGGAGCTCGGTTGGGAGTGCGACTACGAGAGGGAGGCGACCTGCGCCGAACGCTACAAGGAGCTTCTCGCAGGTGAGCAGGACGTGTTTGAGGCACCGTCGGTCTATCGCGAGGCATCAGGAAAGCAGGTCCTTACCATGGACTTTCTCGACGGAGTCGGCGTCACTCGCGTTTCGTCATTTACGCAAGAGCAGCGTGACTGGATTGGCACACAGATCTTGCGCTTGTGTCTCCGCGAGATGACGGAGTTCCGCTTCATGCAGACGGACCCGAACTGGAGCAACTTCCTCTTCAACGTCGACAGCGGCAGGCTGGAGCTCCTCGACTTTGGGGCCTCGCGCGAGTACCCGGAGGGCTTCGTGCGGCAGTACGTGCAGCTGCTGGCCGCGGCGTCGCGCTCTGACCGCGAGGGCGTGAAGCGTCTATCCGAGGGGCTGGGCTACCTGACTGGTCACGAGAGCAGAACCATGGTGGAGGCGCATGTGCAGTCGGTGCTGACGCTGGCGGAGCCCTTCCTCGGAACGGCGCCCGAGATATACGACTTTCGCGACCAGACCATTACAGAGCGGGTCAAGGCACTCATCCCCGTGATGCTGCGAGAGCGCCTGGCGCCGCCGCCCGAGGAGACGTACAGCCTCCACCGGAAGCTGAGCGGGGCCTTTCTGCTGTGTGCCAAGCTGGGCAGCAGAGTACGCTGCCGGAAGATGTTTGAAAAGGCCGTGGCCAAGTCTGGGTACGTGTGAGTTGGCTTTTAGTAAAAAGAGCCTGTAACATTATTTTGTAAATTATGTGATCAGTTATGGGTATATACATAGACGGACGGACACGGCGCAACGGATAGTATACGCTAAAACTCTGTGGGAACTTGTCAAAATACTGACAGATGATTTGCCTTTGCTTATATGCTATCGCCTCGTGCGCATATATAGCCCGTGAAGAATTAGCATGTCATAAATAGTAGATTTGGTAACAATCTCTAAAATTTAAGGTCATGTACCTATAGTCAGAGTGGCTTGTCATTAAGTACATTAAATTAAACAAGCGTAATCCGGCTATATGTCTTAGTAAGGTGTATTGGCTAATAAGACAGTATAGTAAGGAGGAAGAGTACTATATAGCAAGTCAAAGTAAGGTCATTATAAACATTTATAATAGTATTACTTAGAAGACCTAGTAGGAATAAATATATATAACGCGTTAATTAGTACTAACTTAATACTATCTATAGTTATAATAACTAAGCTTACTTAATATACTTTTATAGGCGATTTAGGCCCCCTTTAGGGCATACTATAGAGTAGGTATATACTAACTAAGTATAGCTTCCTCCTTATATATATTATAATTATCCCCCCTCTTAAAAGTAGGTATGCTTAACTATATATTATTAGACTATAGGTTAGGTAGGTCTAAAATTATTTCCCTAGCGCTAGCGTAGGTAACTATAGTAGGCCTATAAATTAAGTAGGTCTTAACTATTTTTAGTGTTGCTTTTATAAGTATATAGGTCGCTATTATCTAAAATATAGTAAAGCGCTAAATAGTTACTAAAATAATAAAATAATAAAATAAAATAATACTATATTTATAATCTTTTAAAAGGTGCGCTTTTATTATTTTTTTACTTTATTCTTATTATTATATTATAATATTTCTATTTTTAATATATATATTATTATTATTATTTATATATATACCTATATAGTTTATATAGTATAAAAGTTATAGTAGTTATTACTAAAGAAACTTTTTTTTCTTCTATAATTTTATATTTTATTATATTTTCTATATCTTATTATTAGTGTTTTAAAATAATTAATATAGCCCCTTAACGTCTTACCTACGCTTAATAATATACCTATATCTAGTGTGTCTTAGTGCGCTAAAGAGAAAATAATTAGTATATATATTATCTTTAATTAGAGATTAAAGAGCTATAGAAATAGTATAGTTTATTAGCTAAGATAATTACTATTAAGTATAAAATACCTAATACTATATTATCTTAGTATAAGCTCTATATTAAGTAATAAAAGTCTTATAAAAAGGTAAGTTAGTATCTTTTTAATATAAATATAATAGTAATTTATAAGAATAGGTCCTACCTATAATAACTAGTAACTATTAAGACTTATAGGAGTTACTTAATATACTATATATATTTACTAATAAATTAATTACTAATATATAGGCGATATAGGCCTAAAGGGCCTAGATTATAAGTAAGAACACTTAGCGTATAGCTTTATAGCCGCTAGAGGCCTTTATAGCCTTATTACCTACTAATAATAGTTAGGTAGATCTTAGCACTATTCCTAAGTTTAGATTTTTTACTTAATTATAGTTAGATTAGGAGGTTATTACCTATATTATACTATCTTTTAGCGCTAGTTTTATTATAGCTAATAAGGCCTATAAGTCCTATTTTAAGTTAGTAGGTAAGAAAGGTAATAGTAATTATAAGGTTAGTACCTATTTATTAGTCATTTATTATAGAAAAAATAGCTAGTTACTATATAGTTAGTGTTAATATTATATAAAAATTTTTATAATAAAAGGCATAAAATCCTTATTATAAGATATCCTTTACTATTTATAACTTATCTATTACCTACTAATAATATAAGTTACTTTTACTAGTTTTTTATTATTATAAATATAGTAATTAGCTAATAAAAATAGTTAAATACTAGTTATTAGGCTTAGTATAACCTAATAATGCTTTAACTTAAAGAGGGCGATCCTAGCTATAATTACTAGAAAATAGCTAAATAAGCTATTTATCTAAAGATAGTAGTGTATAACTATACCTATAGTAATACTATATTTAATACTATCTTTTTAGATAGCTTTTAGTACCTTTAAGGTAGTGTTTTAGGCTAGAAAATAGTATAATTTTTAACTATTATTTTTTATTTTTATATAAAGTTTCTTATCCTATTAGTAGTCTTACTAGATTTAATAAAAAGGTAGTTTATTAGTAGGTTTTTACCTATAACGCTATTAGTATTTAGTATAGAATAGTTAGCCTTAATTCTACTCTATTTTCTTAATTCTTTTATGTTTTATAAATCTTTTTTCTTTATATATTACCTTCTATACTCTATTTAGCGTGCCTAGTAATTTTTAATTTATGTCTATCTAGACTCTAATTAGTATATAATTTACTTTCCTAACTATTAGTTATAGTTAGTAGGTAAATCCTACTATTTAATAAAGAAGAAGATATAGTTTTATAGAAGCTATTAGTGCTTTATAATACGCTTAATAATATATTTATTTAGAGGTAGTAGTAGGTCTAGTAATATATCTTTAATAGCGGCGTTATCTTATCTTATATATTATTTTTTAAGTAGACTAATATAGAAAATATTATAAATTTATAAGTATTTTAGTAGTATTTTAAGTTAATACACTTATCTACTAACTATATTTTTAATTTTTAATAGGCTAATATATTTAGGCATAAGTTTCTTTTTATCGCTAACTAATAATAAGTTTTTTATTAATAGATCTACTAGGTCCTTAGCTATAAATATTATTAGAGTGCGCTTTTAGTTATAATAATATTTTTATCTTATTAATGCCTTTTTCTATATATTTTATATTTTAGTATATCTATCTTATAATTTATTTAACCTATTTATAACGCTTAGGACTTTACTTTTAATATATCTTTTTTTAATATTAGCGCGTATTTATAGTTAGAAACTATAAAGGTATTAGAAGGGTGCTATTCTAATAGTAGCACTATAAGAGGAATTTACTATAAATTCGGCCTCTTTTAGTAATTCTAGCTAGTTAGTTTAATTACTACTAATATAGTAGTATAAGTAATATTCTAATACCTAGTTTATTTATTTAGTTTATCTATCTATTTATATATAGAAGGTAGTTAATAGTCTTTATTTAATTTTAAAGTAATAGTAAAATTCTTACTATAGTATACTTATAAATAATATCTCTTTATCTATAATAATACCCTATAGCGCACTATATTTTAGTTTAATATACTAGTAAAAATATTACGCTAAGTCTAAGGCAGTTGTTATTATCTAAACTATATTAAAATAGGCTATTTTTAAATATCTATCTATAATAATTAAGATATAGTTAACTTACTAATTATTATAATTAATAAAGGGTAATCCTATAATAAAGTCTATAGATAGCTTCTCCTATAGACCTTATAGTAGTAGTAATAGTTATATTTTACTATAAGGTTAGTACCTTTATACTACTATTCCTTAATATATACTATAAGTATATATATACTCTTATACTTCTATATATATATTATCCTATTAGTAGTGTTCCTATAGCGTTATAAAGGTTTTATTTACCTTACTATAGCCTATAAAAGGATTATTATAGTATAGCTTTATTAGGTTATGTTTTAGGGCTATATTATTTAGGACGAATAATTATTTTCTATAATATAGGAGCCTATCTTTATTTACTTCCTAAGCTATGCTTTTACTATACTTACTATAGCTATATTCTTAGCTAGTAATATAGAGGTTTTTTAGCTCTTTAGTATATATATCCTTTTTCTAGATTCTATAGATTAAGGCCTATAAGGGTTCTTCTACTTATGCTACTATAACTACCTATATTTATACTATCTCTTTTACCTCTTTTAGGCATATAGCTCCTTACGCGTTATTTAGGCCTATTTTGCTCTTAAACTAGTACTTTTTTATACTCTTATCTACTATAGGAATTTTTACGCCTAGTATAGTTAGACTATTACTTTATATACTTTTATTAGCTCTTTCTAGCCTTACTATAATTTCTTATACTAAATTCTATTTCTATATATTTTTAATAGTATAATTAGGTCGTTTTAATAGTATATCTACTAGGTCTAACTTCTCTAGCCTATACCTAATTATAAAATTATATAGTATTAAGAATATATACTATTATACCTACCTTTTATTTAACTTAGGCTACTTTATAAATAACTATAGATTATTATAGTCTATCTATACTTCTACTATAAAGTCTAACCCTTTAGTATAGTGTCTCTACTACTTAAAGGCTAATATAATAGTAAATATTTCTTAATCTAGTACTAACTATTAGGTCTCTATATCCTAGAATTTCCTTAACTAGAATATAATAAGGTACTATCTCTTTTCCTTATACTCTTATAATAGTATTATAGATATAGTAAAGTAAGATATATTAGTTTTTATTTATATAGTTTTTAATAGTTTATAGTTATATAGTAAAGGCGCTTTTATAAAGGCTTACTATAGTTCCTTAAAAGCTTATAGAGTAGTGCCCTATAGCTCTACTACTCTTAGTTTCTTACTATTCTTACTTCCTTTTAGGAGATTTATTAAAGGTATAACTATATTTAAATACCTATTAATAAATTAATAATAGAAATTATAAAAGCTAAGGAATTATTATACCTCTTTAAAAGTAGTAGGAACTTTCTATTCTATAATTATAGTTATCTATAACTAGTCTATCCTTATGCCTTAGCTAGAGATAAAGAATCCTAGAAATTTAACTTCTTCTTAGAAGAATATGCACTTTAAGGGTTTTATATAAAGATATATAAGATATAGTTTTTTATAGACTTATTAGAGATATATTACGTGCTTTTCCTTTACCTTTAAGAAAATAAGAATATTATTAAGGTATATAATATAAATATTATTAAATAGCCTAAATAGAGCCTTATAAATATATAACTAAAAAGTAGCTAGTGTATTAATAAGTCTAAATAGTATAACGAGGTACTTAAAGTAGCTATATTATATATAAAAAGCTATCTTCTATTTATTACCTTTTTTAATCTAGATTCTATAATATATATCTTTAATATTAATTTTTAAGAATACTATATATTTTTCTATACGATCTAGGATCTCTATAATAAGAGGTAATAGATACTAATTTTTCTAGGTTATTCTATTTAATCTTCTATAGTTAATATAAAGATAAAGAGACCTATCCTTTTTTAGGATAAAAAGTATTAGCGCCCTAGTAGAGCTTTTTAATAGGTAGATCTATCTATTTTTTAAATTCTCCTTAATATATCCTTATAATATCTTTAGTTCCCTAGGTAATAGTAGGTAGATTAAACTATATAAAGGTTATTTTCTTTCTATTAGGTTAATTAAGTAGTTAGTAGATTAATATTATAGGACTAATTTAGCTTTATTAGGACTAAAAACATCTTTATAGTCCTATAATTACTTAGGTAATTTAGCGCCTCTTTAGTAGTTATTTAGATCCTTTTTATTAGGTAATAAGATATCTTCCTTAGGGAATATTAGTATATAGATATAGGGTCTATATAGATAATCCTATAAGAATTCCTTAGGTATAACTACTTCTATTTTTATAGATAGGCTTTTAAACTACTATTATTATATCTTTAGGAATAGGTAGATGTTTTATTTAACTAGAGTAGGTATACTAAGTAGAATAAAGGTCTTATCTAGTCTTAAGGGCTTCTTAATGCTTATATAGTAATAAATATATAACCTTTTAACACCCTTACTATCTTAGAAAATAATAGGTACTTCCTATACTCCTTAACTCTTAGTGGTCTTTTTATTAGGGATAGTAAAGGTAGGTATAAAGATATCTATTCTTCTCTTAAGTCCTTACTCTATTATAAAAGCTATACTTAGTAGGTCTACTTTAGTAATAGTATCTAGCTTAGTATATATTTTAGGACTAAATTAGGTACTAAGGTAAATTAGTATAATAAAATAGTACTTAATAAAGAGTTTTATAATATCTATAACTAATATTCTTACTATATTAGTCTCTATCCTTTTCCTACCTAGAAGTTAGTGTATTAGGCCTAATTTACTTATAGAGTAAGATTAGGACACTTACTCCTTAGGTATCCTTTACTTTTATATTTATAGTATTTTAGCTTCTATAGTTCCTTTTCCTTAGGTTTCTAGGGTTAAAAATTTTTATAAGAGAAAGGTGCCTAATATAGTGCTAAAGAGTCTTTATTTATCTATTATTTCTTAAATAGTAGCCTATAGAGGTTCTTTATATCCTCTTTAACTTATTATAGATTCTTTATTATATTTACTTTTTAGTAATATATAGCTAGGTTAAGTATAGCTTAATAAGTCTTAGGTAGAGGGCTAGTATATTGCTTAATATATTACTATAGCTAGGGTTATAATTTAGTAAAAAATACTATAACTTATTCCTCTTTAGTAGTAATAGGCCTCTAACTCTTTATTAAATATAAGTAGGTCTTAAAATCCTTTAGAGATTAGTGTTCTCTTTACTTAGTGTGCTTAAAGAGTATAGCTAGGTTAGTTTCCTAGTCTACTATAACTTTAACTAAGGTTATTATCTAATCCTTAAATTTAGCTTAGTCTATATTTTTACTATAAAGTATATTTAGGTCCTTTTTATAGCTATAATATATTTATTACTTATAGTTTTCCTTTTCTATATAGTTTAGCGTAAAAACAATCTAATTAGCGTCTCTCTTAAATTTCTTAGGCTAGCCTTTAAAGGTATACTATAAATTATTTAGCTACTTATCCTTTATATAGATAGTAATAAAGGCGCTAAAAGTAACTATATTTTTCGCCTAGATATCTTTATTATAGCTTAAGTCACTTATACTTAATGCATTAGAGTTTTAGTAGCCTTATATCTCTTTATTAATTTTATTAAGTAAGGCTTCTAATCTTTTCTTTATTTTTCTTATAACCTTTAATTTTTCTAATATATTAATACGTTCCTAGACCTATGCCTAGATTATCTTAATATTCTATATAGAGCTCTTAGAAAGGGAGGGGTCCTTTACTTATATATCTATAGGTATATTAGTATTATTAGGGGTGTCTTAGGACTCTATTAAGCCTATGTCCTAGCTATCTTACTAGTGTATCCTAGATATTCTTCCTAAGAGGTCTAATATAAAGAAGCTTAGAAATATAATAGTATTACTTAGAAGACCTAGTAAGAACAAATATATATAATATATTAATTAGTGCTAACTTAATACTATCTATAGTTATAATAACTAAGCTTACCTAATATACTTTTATAGGCGATTTAGGCCCCCTTTAGGGCATACTATAGAGTAGGTATATGCTAACTAAGCATAGCTTCCTCCCTATGCATATTATAATATTGATATTAGTATAGGGTAAGTCCGGCAAGTCTGTTCCTTTCACAACTGGTCCGTGCACGACATCTGAGCCCCTCCATCTGCAGCGGGCTCCACCCAGTGTGCCTTGTGAACCCCCCACCGCCATCGGCATATAATTCCCTTCTCCAGATGGTCGTCGCCGTCGCAGGAAAAAAGGCAGCCACCATCGTGAATCATCGACAAGGTCATCTCGACATCGCTGGCCTCGTCGCGCTAGACTTCATCGCCGACATTGCACAAGACATATTCGATAAATACCATATACAAAGCACGACATTGTCCCCCGGCCGACAAGCCCATTCAGCTCCTTTACCGAAACTGGGCTGCTCATAGCGCTCTAATATGGGGAACACGACCAGCGCCGTCCTGGACAACATTGTCCAGGGATCCAACTGTCCGTGTTATCAGTCCCCTTCTACGCGCATCATATCACGCACTCTTTTTCGAAAGACACGAAGAGCTCCACTGCTGACACCCATACCACAGTCGACAGAGATGAGGTTGATCGCCTGCGGAAACGTTTCATGAAGTTGGACAAGGTGTCTATGCCCAACCTTGATGACGGAATGTCTCTTAATCGCTGACTCTGAATCAAAGGACAACTCGGGAACCATTGAGCGAGAAGAATTTCTCAGCCTGCCGCAAATCTCATCGAACCCTCTCGCGACTCGGTTAGCCGGCCTCTCCTTCACAAGACATGATGCCTTCCACCATGGAGTCCCAGGCTCCGTTTACTGACCTGTGCCTTCTATCCGCAGCATGATTGCTATCTTTGACGAAGACGGTGGCGGCGATGTCGATTTTCAAGAGTTCGTGTCGGGCCTGAGCGCCTTCAGCAGTAAAGGTAACAAGGAGCAAAAGCTGCGCTTTGCCTTCAAGGTCTACGACATCGATCGCGACGGCTACATCAGCAACGGCGAGCTCTTCATCGTCCTCAAGATGATGGTCGGCAGCAACCTTAAGGACCAGCAGCTGCAGCAGATTGTCGACAAGACCATCATGGAGGCCGACCTCGACCAAGATGGCAAGATTAGCTTCGAAGAGTTCACAAAAATGGTGGAGAATACCGATGTGAGCATGAGTATGACGTTGGGTGAGTTGGACTCTTCCATTTTTCTTGCCCAATTCATGCTTTCCCTCGCCTGTAGCAAACGCGCTGGCGCGCTGTTTTTCTCATGTCGATTCACTTGCGTGGTTCAAACCAGGAAGAACGACATGATGAAGACCTATAGTGCTTTACATGAACGACACTTGTATGGATCTAACCTAACTAATACTATTGGGATCAAGATCAATTCTAAATGCGAGATGCAAATGCAATAAAGCCAAAAAAAAAAGAGAAGAAAATATCTCACGCATACATGGATCGGTTAGTCGCCAACAGACTACAAGATTAATGTCTTAGTAAAAAAAAGCGGAAAGGATTAATAATCGATTACAAACATATATAATTTCATGATAATGATCATCAACAACCATGGCATCGACACAGAATGACGAACATGCTCTCATGACTGGATGGGGGATGATCGTAGAGTCCATACAAACTATTCTAGCTGGAGCAAGGCGGAGCTTCGGACAAATAGTTGGCTGGACCATCATGTCGATTATGAGGAGAAACATTATGATCAATTCTAATTGACTGTCATAGTTGCCGGCTTGGCCTGTTCAAATACACACATCATCATCTCCTGCTTGCCACGGCCTTGAGCTGATTGATAGCATTATTAGGTGTTCACAGTCGCTCCTTATAGTATCAGCACATCCGAGCAAGCTGTGTATGCTGATCAGTCATTGCATCGTGTGCGCTTCTGAAGCTTCTCGTAATGCCTTTGGCCTGTACGGGTACGCCAACCTTCTGTGTATTTCCGCGAGGCCAATCCTGGGGCCGTTTTACACTCTAACCGCCAGCATGTGCAGATGTCTGCGTATTCATTCAGAAAAATGACATTCATATACATATCTATGTACTCCCATCCATCTCGCCGATTTTTCATTTACTTGGCCATCCTTGATACGCATGCTCGTCACGTGTCCTCCAGATTCAAATTGTCCTGGGTTTCGTTCTCCTCGTAAAGAGTCAAACAGTCCTCCAACACTATGAAATGTGCAGCAAAGCGTGAGTTATGCCGTCTCTGCGCCTGATGCCTCGAGGTCCGACTCACCGCTCTCGATCTCATCCTCCCAGACTCCTAGCTGGTAGTCTACTAAACCGTGCTTCTCGATCCCGTCACAGAGTCGCACCAGCTCATCTCCCATTCTCTTGATTGTCCGGAGTGAGAGCTGCTGTGATAGGGTTATCTGCTGTGGCTTTTCCTGGGACTGTTGCTGATTGCGCCGCTGCCCAAGCATAAACTGCTTTTGCTTGAAGACAAGCGCGAGCCAAGCGTGATTGAAGTCTTGCCATAGCTGCAAACGATCACGATGGAGGGTCTCGTCGTCTTCGGTCAATCCTGCATCACAAATTTGATTTTCAGCGAATCTTGCACAAAAATGGCATACAATAGAAAAACTCTATATCGCAATGGGGAAAATTTACCCAGTTCTTCGACTCGCGAAAGGAGCCAGAATGAGACACTCAGCAGACTGTCTGCCGCCGCCTCTAGATGACCAGATGTGACCTCCTGGAAGACTGTAGTGAGGCGTCGCTGGTACTCTCGCAGCTTTACTTCAGCCTCAGCCCCCTTTGTGCCTCCACCAAATGTATCCGCCATGGCAGTGTTTCCGGTTGCTGTATCGGGGAACTGAAAAAAGCTTTCTGCTTCAGTGAAATCATCGATGCTGTGCGTGGTGTTTCTCTGGGTCCCTTCTGCGCGGCTGTTGATACAATCGAACGAAGGAGGTATCCCTTGGTAGTATGCATTTACCGCAATGTTATCCGTACGTTGTCCTAGCGTCGTAGACGCTGCGTCGACTAGATAGTATGACTGATCTAGGACTGGTTGTGATGAGATTATATTGTCAGAGGTAGTCGCGGGATGTCGAGGCAACAACGAAGGCTGATTCTGAGGAGCATTGTAGAGTGAAGGCTGGGTGCCGGCTGGTGGAACACCGTACATAATCACATCGGCACCATATTCGCTCAATGTCGCCGTCGAAGATCCATAAGGAGGCTGTGGCGCCGTGATATTTGTTGTCCCAGGAAAGCTTGTGGCCGGCTGGGAGTAGCACTGATCAGCACGCTCGTCGACAATCGTTCTAAATGAAGAAGCCGGCAGGTCAGGCTGTCCCTGGCGATATCTTTCTTCTGAAATGTCCAGGAAGAGATTGTTTTGTGAGATCGCTTGATGTGTGATGTTTTCTGTCGTTTGAGAGGTGTCGGGACCGACGTGACTTTGTTGCTCACGCCGATTGTGCTCATCCATATCCACGACACGGTTCCATGTAAGGCTGCACAGAGAAAAGCTCCGCAATAGGCGAAGCAGCCAGTGATGATACACAATGGCCCGAGAACAGGCGATCCAATCCCTGTAGGAAGTGCCCACAAAGCACATTAAAAAAGAATGCCTTGACAAATAAGAGACTATAGCGGATCAAGCCAAGAACGAAGTGAAATACAAGTCAAACCGACAAGATAGAGCCCTAGATATCGTAGTTCATCGCTTAGAAGTGTGACGTGATGATTCGGGGATTGTGTAGGATTCGGTGAAAAGCCACACAGAAGCTTCTCAGAGAAGTCGACGACAGTGGTAAATGGATTAAGAGTCGCTGATCAAGTACTAACAAGCTTAGAACACTAATAGAAACATAGATGGCGCGTGGACTAGTCGACCGAGTCGTTCATGATTGATATTATCATATTGAGGACGGAGCGACATCCACGGGGTCCACCGAGTCGGTTGGGGGGCTTACCGCTTAATGTTGCCGGATAGATCGAAGACACTGGTCGAAATTGATTGAACTGTTGTGGATGCGGTTCTATAAAAAGACATACGGCTCACACGCTTCTGAATGTCAGGCGCGCCCATAAGAAAGTGCGGGAAAACCTGAGTAATGTAAAACGAGCCAAGGACCTCAAGATCTGATGATGGTGGCTTACATAGGTCTGGTGAGTGGGCTGGCTAATAAATACCTAGTCAAGGCAAGACCAAGATAACGTGCTCCGCAGATACAAAAACGGTTGATGTAAGGTAAACGGATCGATGGAAATAGATTAATTGATCAAGAGGACATGTTCATCGCGCGGCGCCGGTCTGGTGCAATAACAAGAAGGAAGGGAAGAAGTCGAGACGCCGAGAATTTTAGAGGCGCGACGAGGCAATCCTCGCTTCCTTTCTTGAAGATCTAACAGGGCGCTTTATATAATGGGTCAAGTAGACCGGTGTATCGTACAGTAGCTGCAAGTAGAGGTCGAGTTCGGGGCCTTATGGAGCCAGGGGGGGGTTGCAGAGAGAACGAGACGGTGTGTCTTCTGAGTGCAGACGAGCCCAGTGGGGATGTAAAGGACTATCAGCTGCGTCACCATTCGGAAAGAAAAACGATGGTTGACATGACCCCGAGGTGATAAAGCAAGCCACCATCTGCGCATGTCGAGCCCAGCATGCAGCCTGGATGATGATGCCGGCTGGTCATAGTTGCAGATGCGGGAGGCTAGCATAGCTGAAGAGGGAATAAGGCCTCTGTGTGTTATGAGGGAGGGGGGGGGGGGAGGAAACTCCAAGGGTCGAGCTTCCTCGGCATTTCTCGCCTGATCTGCGAGTATGAGATGCCGCTAATATGGTTAAGCGATACGGAAGGCCATTGTCTATCCAAGTCAGGAAGCCGATAGTTTCTGTATGTGTTGGTGGTCCTGGGTTTGGGAGAGCGCCGGTGAGAGAAAACCAGGTACCGGGGGGGGGGGGGGTTTGCTTGCTACTAGTCAAGGGATCTTTCCTGAGTCGACATGACCAATAGCGCCCCCGGCGTCCGAGAACTTTACCACTTAACATGGGTAAGGGCTAGGAGAGCCCGTGGAGCCGTAGAACGAATTTCCATGCGCGACTTGTTGGCGGTGGCTGATAACCACTCGAGTCAGGCAATATACTAGACAGTTGTTGTACATCGGAATGGTCGGGGTTTGCCAAGGGCGCGAGCCGTTTCGATGCTGTGCTGGGTAGACCTAAACTAACACTGGAACGCCATCCGAACCAAGAAATTTAAAATTAGACAGGTGTAACAAATACACATGGAGTGTAAAAAAAAAGAAAATAAAAATGAAAGTAGAAATAGAAATAAACATAAAAAATAAAAAGAACACGCCAGTGGCGCGGGGCCGTCTTGTGATGTGGGAGTGTTCTAACCTGATAAGTGGCAGCCGTTACGGTAAGGTATGTAACTGTGTGGGTGATATAAGGAAAACCGAAGGGGAAAACGCATGTATGGCGAAACCAGAGGATGGCTGCTTGAGTCTGGAAGAGACAGAGTTAGAGGTAATGAACTTGGCAATATCGAGGCAGGCTGCCATGTATAGCTGAAACCTGCATCAATCCTGCAGCCGACAGCACGAGAAACAGAGCTCGAAGCTTCACCATCCTTTGCTTGGTTGACGTATCGACTGGATCTTGGTAGCTCTGGACAGGGAGTATTTCCTTTGCTAATAGGCCCACGATGAAGGCGACACGAGTACCTCATTCCATGAGGCACGATCAGCTGGTCTTGTATCCAGATGAGGTGGCCAGTCAGCTTTCCGAGGGCCTGATATCGCATCCGCTTGAGGACCTGGCTGAAGAAGCAACCTTGTCCCACAGGCCACACGGGGCAATGCAACGGCGATTTCACCACTTCTTCTCTCAGATTATGCACGCGACCGCCCAATTTTCTATTCGAAAGCCTTCTTTTAGTGCGAGAAAAGCCGCAAAACAGTCTGCAACTGTGGCTTTCTTTGGCCTCGCCTCATGCACGCTTCTGCATACAACACCCACAGGCGTGCAACTAGCAGGGATACCACCCGTGGTGAGGGCGGGATTCTTTTGGTATACCGAAAATGAGTGACGTGTACAGCTGAGCGGGAATTCGCCTCCGGAAGAGAGTTGTGGAAGCAGTCTCGAGCCGTGTTCAGCAGCACGATCTAGTTTAGATAGGCGTAGTAATGGTTGGTGACTAGTTGTACCGGCGCTGTCCGTGTCGCTGCGAGGAGTATGGTTTGTTCGTTGCGTGGAGAGCAAGAACTTGTGACATCCGCGCCCACGAGGCTCGAGCTTTTCCACTACCGGGAACCTATGCAGAGAGCCGGGGCCTAATAACGTGGCGTTCCTCCTTGATGGATTGCCACATTGAAAACATTTGCTGGCAAGGAGCCTGACGGCATGTCGACATGTGTTGTCTCAGCTTGTCAGGGCAGAGAAAAATCACTGTCTTGCAAATGCAAGCTGGTATCTGTGGAGTGTGGTACAGCTTGCTTTGCAGAGAAAATTTGATGCGACTCCAGCAAAGTCGCAAAGTCGAGACGGGATCGGTTCAGTCTTCAAAAATGATACCTTCGAAGTGGTGGCGTGGGGGGGCTGCATGATAGTCTAGAAGATGGCCAATGCAGGCGTTAGCAGGCCATAGCATTATGCCCACTGTAATAAGTCGCCTTGGCAAGGACTACATGGACAGACTCAGCCGGTCGCTATTCGCTGTTGGAAAAGTCAACGGTAAGGTGATGTTGTCATGAGATTCGTGAGTCAGAACATGCATCGGAGAACAAGTGCGTTTGGATGATGGAGGGGTCAGTCCGACTGCTTCCCTTTGCCGCCACATTATTTGTCCGAGGCCATGTTGTGGCTAAACAACGGCACGCTGTACATACGAACTACTTGTGTCAAGGCGCCTTGTGTGCAAGATGCTGATATTTAGCCACCAAATAGTATCTAGTACCAGGTATGTATACTACTACATACTAACTGACCTGCTACCAGCTAAATGCGACACCTGCCTACTAACGATATACCAGTCCTGATAGCAGATGCCAGGTACCTGGAACAAGATATAGTAGGTACTAGTAGTAGGTATGTACTGTACTATGTAGAGTACTATGCATCCACTAGTACTACTCAAGGTACGGTAATACCTTGGAGTCAGGTACTGCCTTACAGCTTACACCTAACCGCTATCGAGCTAGCGAGCAGCTGTAGTGCAAGAGTTCGCGCCTAACGAATGTGACAAAGGTGGCTCATTATGATAATTCCGCCGTTGTTACGATATAGTCGTAATCGTAATGAACATCACGATAATGCCTGGAGCTTACTTCCGGTCTGGTAAGGTTTGGCATGGTGCCTCTCGCACTACTTATTGTTTTTGACTAATCTCGACAGATGCCCCTATGCACAATTGTCTAGCCGTTCATGTCGCTCTACAATCAGCTCCAGAATCCGCCCGCATCCTAGCTGCTTGTCGACCATGTTACGAAGCGAAACCAAAGTCGTTTCATTTCCTGTGACGTTGGCAGACCTCGCAGATCTCTCCTGCATCAAGTATCGTGTGTCTTAGATCTTCCATACCCATACGCCATAGTCCTCAGCTAGCGGAGCGATGACGATCTCCGTCCCTGTCTTGCCCGAGTCAGGCTAAGACAAACAAACGGCGGAATGGCTGCAATCTCGGAGCCTTGCACCTCTCTTCCTCTCTGGCAACATGGCTCGGCGTCAGCTATTTCGTGACTAGTCGCGCGCCTAAATTGTGCCAAGCTGTTGACGAAGAATAAAGCACGTTTCGATCCGCAATTCGATGCCCCCAAAATCGGCTATATTTAGTGCCGGACACCTTCTTTTGTTTTATACCAAAGTTGACAAATAAAGGGTCCCTGCCAGTTTACTCGGATATTTTCCGCCGGGTGCGGTAGCCGCTTGGAACCAGCCCCCCGGCCAGACTACTGTTGGTCGGTCAGCTAGTCATCAAGTTCCTAGGTCATCAACTCAGCATCTTCGTTCCCCTTAACTTCCAGCATCGTTTCTCTCTGTAGCGGCAAGTCTATGGCAAAGACGAGTGGGGTAAGATGTACATATCTGATGGTTCGAGGCTCATAGTCGGTTCGTCTGGCTCAGTATAACCTGATCGGCCCCCTCCGTCTCTTATAACGCTCTCCAGAAACTGCAGAACATGGATGATGATACCTCTATAAAATAAATAAACAAAAAAGCTCGGCAGTCGAATCTACAGAGGAGAAAGGCGTTCTCGGCAATGCTTCTAACCACGTCTGCCAGAGTTCTAGCCGCGACTCGCTGAATTGAGCCCAGTGTGCTGGTGCTGTACGTATCGTCAACACTGGTCGGCGAACACAGCACATCTGCCCGCATTATGAGTCGGCAAAAGCTACACCTGAGGCGCGCTGGGTATTGATCAACAAGACTATGCAATGATCACTTCCATGCCAGACAGGGCCCTTTCCCTGACGCTCAAAGCATTTGAGTTCTGAGACTGATTGAGAAATAAAAGATATCACACGTTATAGTAGACGATAGGCTAATTGACGTAGAAGCATATTCTCGTCCACTGTGGGGAGCTCCATCGCCGACGAGAGCAATAAACGAACGCAGATGATCGATTCATGATTCGTCCTACTGCGGAAATTTAAGCCGAGTCGATCTGGCCCCCAGAATATATCAACTGGGGTCTAATTTTCTGCTCGGCGGCCTTGCTTGGCCGCCCACATGGCTGTAGAAGCCTGCTTCTTGTGACTAGAGTGAGGTAAGTGTCACGCCTCGCTGTTCGCGATGAGAACTCCATTTAGTTTGTTGTATATCGACCGTCATTGCGTCTCATCTCGCAACAGAAGAAGCTGAGCGTCGCCGTCTCTAGTCCGTGAACGATATAGACTCCGGAAGATCGCCGTCAAAATGAACAACCCAGAATCAAAAGCCGATGCAGGCACGGCTAGATGCATCTTACGTACTGTATGGTACGTCTGTATCGGGACTTCCCTAACTGGTAGTTGCCGAGAGTATAGCCGCGGCGGGTGATCCCCAGCTTGCTGATTAGTTGATTGAGCTAAGAAAAACCCTGATACCGAAACGTAGTCTAGAAGGGGCGCCTGCTATTAGTAATTGCTCGAGTCAACTCAGTTCGTTCCTCCGCAAGACGCCTCTCGAGTCCAGGAACTTCCGTCTTAGGATGCGGCCCCACCCGATGATTTGCATAGCAAGAGCCTTGGAGATATCGCTATGATACGACACGAAATAGAGATGGCGATATCCCTAATTGGATAAGTATTCGAAACCATTAGGAAGTGTAGCTCTGTCTCGACTAGTTTCGAAGATCTGAGGGCTGACTGCCAGCGAAACCCGTAACCGGGCAGCGCCATGATCCTTAATCTAGCGGTCGAGATAACTTTATCTTTAAGATAGTCGTCATTTCTAGACCATCCACGTGGTTGAAAAGAGTGAGACAAGGTTTCGAGGGAATCCGAGATGAACAAGGCCCCCCTGGTAAAAATTTCAGACGCTGTTCTAGTTTTGCAGATTTTCCCATACAGCTAGGGCTCGAGCCCTTGGATAAGTTTGATAATATACACTGGTATGGCCAATCCAGCGCCATACGCACCGACTGGAACAAGACATACCGACCAACGTACACAGTCAATCGACTGCACAAGTCCGCGCTCGGCTCGTAACTCGCCACAGTACTCTCCTATCGCTTGACCCAAGCAGGGCTCTTGCGAGCCTTGAGATGACCGTGCAACTTTCTCTCCACCCTTCTGGGATCCCTTGTGATACAGCCGGCTGCGTAAGAAGTACAGTGATTAGCACAAAGAGAACTACTATGTATCGCTTCAACTATGACTATTTTGGGACATTTGCTTACCTTTGCGTAGTGCAGGCTTGAGTGCTGGCTCATGGGCCAAGAGACCCTTTGCGACGGCCAGAGCCATAGCTTCAGCCTGCCCAGTCGTACCACCTCCAGCCACCAATGCCCAGATATTATACTTGTCTAGACGACCGGTGGATGTAAGTGCCCAGACCGCGCTCTCACGATCGTGGACGCGGCCGAATGCCTCGCTCAGTGTCTTGCCATTGACCAGAACCTCGCCGGTGCCCTCAACAACAAACGCCCTCGCCGTCGAGGTCTTTCTCCTGCCAACGCCGACAGCACGGCCAAATTTGTCGATGCTGAGCGGTCTGGGCACGTTGAGAAACGCATTGACCGTCTTCGTGAAGCGTGACACGGCAACCTTGACCTCTTGAGGTGCAAGGGACGGCTCGATGCTGTGCAGTCGCCGAACGATCCGTATCACTTGCGAGAAGTGTGACGCCTTGATGGACTCGTTGAATTCCTTGCGAATAGACTCCAACTTCAACCATGGCATCTGCTGGACCTCGCCGGATGGTAACGTCGGGAGGTGGTTGTACCTAGACAAGAGTCGGGACAGCTGAATGTGCAGGTCGTTGAACTTTGGAGTTCGTGAAAAGTATGAGGGTGTCGACGGAACAGCGCGCGCGTGAGTGACGCCGTGATGCGGGATTTTGATAGCTTCTAGCTGAGTCTTCATATCGTTAATGTCGGTACTAGAATTGTTATTTGGCGCCGCCATGGTTGCGAGCGTGCGGATGGCCAGGGGTGTCGAGTTCGCGACTCGTCTTGCGGCCACTGGGAGCAGCCACTGTTGTTTCCACGGCATCACCTGACAGCCCAGATGCCGTAGACCAGAGTGCGTGCTGACCATTCCTTACGAGTAGCAACTCGGAATCGCTGCCATCCGATTGCAAACTGTTCTTCTGCTTCGAACTATTGCCAGCGATGATTGCTGGATGTCGTCGAAAAGCCTGATGCCGTACCGGTAGCTGAGGTACGGACTGGCACGTGATGATAAGATATCAATAGCTAATTTCTCTCGACCACTTAGGAGCCACCGTTGCTTTACGTTGCTGCGGCAAGCTTGCACCCTGGTCGCGGGGCTAAAATTATCCCACCATAAAAATTTCCTCACTCCGTCGTGTTGCTGCCAACTTTTCTCCTCCGCGTACATCCAGTCTCATTCACCCGACCACATTGATCTGTTCTTGTGTGACCGAGATACTGTCGCAATGGCCTTTGGGACTCTTTTCGCTTCAGAGGTACGCCGCCGTTTACCGAGAACGCCCCATTTCTCCGTATACGCCGCTGACTGCTTCGACTCATAGGGCAACCCCCGCACTATTGCCATCAAGGCCGTGGCCAAGGCCAATGGTCTTGATGTCAAGGTTGCCACAGTTGACCTCACTCAGCCTCGCACCCCCGAGCACCTCACGGCTAGCCCTATCGGCAAAGTCCCTGCTTTCCTAGGCGAGGACGGCTTCGCTCTGCACGAGTGCATCGCCATCGCCATCTATCGTAAGTCTGGACTCCTTGCCCGCACCCGCCCCGTCTCCCGGCGAAGCCTGTTGAGGCTGCCACTGCTTGTGATGATGTAGTCTTTCTATTCAGTTATCCCTGTCTGAAATACTCGGTGTTGATAAAGTCTAACTTCTGATTGCTGTTTAAATCAATATGCCTGTTTTTGTTATGGCTGGCTTTCAGCGCTAACTCTTCTGCAGTAACCTCACAGAATGAGAAGACCACTCTTCTCGGCAAGACCAAGCAGGAGTAAGCATATTCACGTTCTGCCTCATACAGTTGACTGACATGCCTGTTTATAGCTATGCTTCTATCCTCAAGTGGATGTCATACTTCAATACCGAGATCCTGACTGCTCTCGGAGAACAGTATCTTCCCCTTCTCGGCCGCGCTCCGTACAATAAGCAGTCTGTTGATAACGCTGCGAAGACTTGCGAGAAGGCTGTCGCTGTTCTTGAGAAATATCTTCTCGAGCATACCTTCCTTGTCGGCGAGCGTCTGACCCTCGCTGATCTTTTCAGCGCTGGCATCATCAGCCGCGGCTTTCAGTTCTTCTACGACAAGGCATGGCGCCAAGCCCACCCCGCCACCACTCGTTGGTACGAGACCATCTTCAACCAGCCCGTCTACTCCGACATTGTCGGCAAGGTTGAGCTTATTGACAAAGTTGTTCTGCCCAACGTTGCCCCCAAGAAGGCCGAGGCTCCTAAGCGTGCCCCTGCCCCCGCTGCCGCTGCCGCTCCTGCTGCTGCCGCTACTGAGGAGCCTGCTGCCGCTCCGAAGCCCAAGCACCCCTGTGAGGCCCTGGGCAAGCCTAGCTTCGCCCTTGATGATCTGAAGCGCTTCTACTCCAACAATGAAACTCCTGCTGCCATGCAGTACTTCTGGGACACTGTTCCATTCGACGAATTCTCTATCTGGAAGGTTGACTACAAGTACAACGATGAGCTCACGCTCACTTTCATGTCCAACAATCTGATTGGCGGCTTCAACACCCGTCTGGAGGGCTCTCGCAAATACGTTTTCGGTACTGCGTCCGTGTACGGCGAGAACAACAACTCCGTCATCCAGGGTGCGTTTGTCATCCGAGGACAGGACTACGAACCTGTCTTTGACGTCGCTCCCGACTACGAGAGCTACAACTTTGTCAAGCTCGATCCCAAGAAGGAAGAGGACCGCGCTTTTGTCGCTGCTAACTGGGGCTGGGAGAAGCCTGCTATCGTCAACGGCAAGGAGTACCCTCATGTTGATGGCAAGGTTTTCAAATAAATGACGTAATGATTGGGTCTGGTTAACGAGGTAAAAGGCTTATGGGTCGATGATTGCTATAACATTATGATGTGAGATGTGCTCATGATGTATGAAACGAGCCTTGGTAAGGTCATGTGCATAAAAGCGACAAGGGCCCAAGTACGAAACTCAACAAAGAAGTAAAATATAAAAATCATCTTTCTTGAACATCTTCTGAGCCGACAAATCTGCCAAAATGACCCTAAACGTTATTTCATACATCGGGCTATCTGATGTCTAGACGTGAGAGCTGGCGAGGAACTATCTCGCTCTATAAGAAGATCTGAATGCAATTGCCTCGGACGTTCCCGAACAACACGCTGGAAAAACGCTGCTGTGTTATAGTTGGAAAGCTGGATCTAGCTTGAAAGGATTTTCCCGCATATAGCGGCTAACGTCGGCCTGGTACGATAGCTCATTGATGTAGTCGTGGACCTGGGGCAAGACAAATGGTGGCTCGTTCACCGAACCCACGTACTCCGGTATTTGCAGGAGATTGTGCGGCTCGCTTCTCGCCTTCTCCAGCGAGTCGTCTACCAGCACCGTGTTGGTCTGATCCCAGCACCCAACGACATCGGTGTCCCCACCGCTGCCATCGCCATCACCTTCCGTAGTCGGGTTCCCAGGATGCGAGCTCGCGACGGCAGGGTCGGCCCATAGACGGGTGAGCCGCTTGTAACACTGTATGCGGGAGTCGTAATCATCCCGGTCGAGGCCAAACCGGTCACGGCCCCAGACGACGACGCAGCGGCCGCGCTGGTCCGGCGTGAGTAGGGTGCTGAGCATGTTGGCGACGTTTTCGGGCCGCGCCGAGGACCACACAGCCACGGAAAAGGTCGAGAGCATATAGTCCATGAACGTGCGGGCATGCGGCCGCTCGGTAAAGTGCGTGGGCCGCCGCTTGTGGGGGCGGTGGAGGAGCGTGCCATTGAGGTCCATGACGATGAGGATGCGTCGCGGGCGAGCGAGGCGCGACGGGCGGCCGCGGGCGATGTCGAGGTAGAGGGGCGTTGGGTCAGGGACGCCGCCGGAGGCAGCGCTGGGCGCGGCCACTCCATCACGATTGCGACCATTCTTCGTCAGGTACTTCTTTCCAGAGGCGGCGTCAGGCAAATCTGCTTTCTTTTCCCGACGGGCTTGTCTGGGAGTCTTGTACCTAGTGCCGGGACGTGTCAGGATATTGTGCGGTATGTAAAGGAGCGAGGCTGTTCTTACTTTGCGGCACGGGCTGCTTTTTTGGCATGCTTCGCGACTGTCGAGCCGCCAGCCTCTGAGCTTTGGATTGTCACAGATGATACTTCCGATGTTTCTTTCCTATTAGCGCCTGTTGACGCCTGCGTTTGCGACACACCCGAGGCTGTTGAGACTGCCGTCTTTGCCCTCTCGACGGCGTCTTTTGCAGCTTTCTTCTGCTTCTTTGTCTTCTTCTGCTTAATTTGTGCCTTAGTCACAGTCACCTGGACCTTCATCGCCGTCTCTGAGGCTATTGGTGCTGCTGCTGCGGCCGTCGATGCTTCCGTTTTCCTGCGATTCTTCTGGGACTGATTCTGAGGTCCGCGGCCAGCAGCGCCGCCTCTTACGCTAACCTTCCGCTCTGTTATCACGTCGACATGATCTATAGAGGCGGCTTCCGGGGGCACTAACATCTTGTAGTTGCAGTATTTGGCTGGCTGAATTTCTCGGTCACTCAAACGGCTATGGCTCCACGCCGCTCTGAGATGTGAGCGAGCGTAGAGGTCCGAGACCTTGCAGACGGGAACACGAATGTAAAAGGAAACGCGTGCAGCAGTGCCGACAAGAGGATTGCGCAGAAGCTTCATGAGGGCGCAATCGCTCCTCCACCGTCCGATTAGGCCCAGCGCTTATGAGTGAGATGCCGCTATGTAGAGAGGGACATCTTGTCGACAGAAAAGATAATGTCTGGTTGGCTTCAACGCTATTGTGCTGTAAAGCTAGCGCCGGCTCTCTAGCGTCTGGCATCGCTGGAATCTGCTACAGTAAACTCTAGAAACTAGGCAGCCTTATCGATAGCCACATTTCTTTTCTTCTATTTGACATTCCGTGTTACACCTTTATCGTCATCCGTTCAGACAACAAGATTGTCGTCACGTCAAATTCTTAGTAGAATAGGTATTGAACGCGGTAGGTGCACTGATAATGGCGCTCAAGAGAAAGCTTCAGTCGTTAGGCCTCAATCGGCGTGTGCGAGCGCGCAAGGACGAAGTCTGGGACTTTGATCCAGAGCCGAGTAGTGAGCAGTCGGAGGACGATGTAGCGGATGAAGCCGCTCAGGACGAGACCAGTGATGATGAGAGCAGTTCTAGCTCCGGAGAGATTGACGAGGAGCAGGAAGCAGAAGAGGTATGCAAGATCGCCTGTGAAACTGTCAGCACTCCAACACTGACCTGAATCTCAAGTACGAGTCGGAAGAGGAAGAAGCGCCCCCTAAAGTTGATGTCTCATCAATATCGTTCGGCGCATTAGCCCGAGCGCAAGCTTCCATGCCGTCTGCAGGCAGACGAGCAAAGAAGAATCAGTCTAGGGAGGAAGATGACGAGGGCAAGTCGACCGTTTCCCGCAGAGATGAACTCGAGTCACGACGAAACAAGCATAAGCCCGCCACAACATCCCGCACATCAAAACATGCACCGCAAGAGCAGTCATCAAAGAAGCCTGTATCTCGTCGTCGCGAAATTCTCCAGGATCCGCGGCGCAAGGCGCGTGACCCGCGCTTCGACCCGTTGATGGGGAAGGTCGACGAGGACAAGACACGGCGCGCTTACGCCTTCCTCGATGAATATCGCGAAAGTGAAATGGCCGATCTCAAAGCACAGATCAGGAAGACTAAGAACGCCGACGAGAAGGAGGTGTTGAAGCGGCAGCTGCTCTCTATGGAATCTAAGAGGAAGGCGGCCAAGAAGCGGGACGAGGCTGACGCGCTGCTGCGTGAGCACAGAACCAAGGAGAAGGAGATGGTGGCGCAGGGAAAGCAACCATTTTATCTGAAAAAGAGCGAGCAGAAGAAGCAGTTGCTGACGAAGCGCTTCAGGGATATGAGCAAGGGACAGGTGGACAAGGCGATCGAGCGCAAGAGGAAAAAGGTTGCTGGCAAGGAGAGAATGGAGCTGGATGAGCTGGTGAGGAAGAGGGACCGCCACTAGTGGAATGACGCTTTGAAGGTGACATGATACGCATCTATGATTACACCATCCGGATTTCCGAATCGAAGCGTTCACACACGGGCAACATGCTCTACGCAACTGTTATCTGATGGCTGTCGTCAGTATCGACTTCTACTCCGCCGTATGGTGGTTAATGGGATTGCAACGATCGAAGAAATAACATCTCTGAGACTCGAGAGCGAAAATCGGCAGTGAACGACGATGTGGAGGCTATCTGCGCTTCGCATGATTCACAAGTGGCTGTTTGTCCTTCGGACGAACTGGTGTCTACGACATTTATGGTTGTTACTAAGCAGACTCGTGGTACAATTGTCAGTCAGTACCTGACCGCAGTCTAATGGGATTGAGCGCAGGTGACAAGGTGGTACAGTACAAAGGCCGATGTCATTAGCCTTAAGCTCAGTTACACACGGGCGCTGGTGGCACCTACTACCTAGCAGTACCTACCTACTAGTAGTAGTGGCTATAGGCACCTATGTACTACTACTAGGTAGTACTAGTAGTGGCTGAGCGGCTGCATGCGGCGTTCTCTTGGGCGCGTTTTTTTAGGGGATGGGCGTGAGTGACAAAGAGGGGTGAAAAATGTACTCCAGTTGCACGTAGTGTGTACCTCGCTATGCAAAGTTGGCTGCAAAGTGACTTTACAGCAACCACGCCAAAGCAAAGTGGCCTAGCAAAACAACATCACTCTGGCTTTTTTTCCCACGGGTGCGCCAGTGAAAATTCTTCGCGCGGCAAAACAATCCCCAACGTCACCTCATCCGCCGCGAGATTTTTGTGCATCGAAAGAAAGCCACCACACCACTTTTTTTATCATAAAAATATCAGAATCTCAGTTTCGAGCCCTTGATTTATGTCTTGAGTGATTTTTTATTCGCGGATTTTCCGCTGGCCTTCTGCCTATCCTCCACCAACCCCTCCCCCCCTGCACGATGTCGTCTCGCAAGGCTAGGGTCAAGAAGCTGAGCGTCAAGACAGCCCTTCCTATCTTGAGAGAGGATCAGATTGACGCTACAGAGTACGCAGCTCTTACAACTGAGCCTCGTATCAAGACTGGCGTCGAAGACGCTGAACTCAAGGTTCGTACTCTCGCCCCTATCCAAGTCTCTGATATCACGAGATTGGTCACGTGATCACTGCGACGACTATACCACCTATCCTGCCACTGTTATCGATGTCTGGCATGGATCGCATCACGTCCAACCTAGCAAGCCGAAGCAGCTGCTGACATTCCGCGATTGCTTTAGGAGTACCATTTGCAATCAATTCTCAAAGATACTGGCACAAGTAATGACCAAGAAATCCCTGTCCCGCCCCCCGAAGAGAGCGAGGTAGACTATGAGCAGCTTTATCCAGTCGTGTTTCACAAACCGACCAAATATATACGCTTCTCCCAGACGGTTGAAGAATGCATCGACTGCCAATATGACATGAGCACAGAGGACAGTGAGTTCCTCCAAAAGTATAATGCCAAGCCTGGCGCTGCGGGACCGCTGCTCGAAGATGAATTCGAGAGAATCATGGAAGTCTTTGAGGATACAGCCGATGAACAGACTCCTTTCGCCTCTGTCGACAACACCGTTGTCCCCTATGACATGATGGTGCCAGGGTTAAATCACATCGGGTCGCAACGACTCTTGCAGTATGCCAAGGCCATCTATGAGTATTGGAAAACGAGACGCCAAGATGCCGGCAATAAACCACTGCACCCAATGCTCAAGTTTGAGACGCACCAAGAGACTGATGAGGCCGACCCGTATGTTTGTTTCAGACGTCGCGAGCCACGACAGACGAGGAAGACGCGAGCACGCGACAATAAAATTGTCGAGACTCTCAAACGCCTGCGCCTTGAGCTCGAGGAGGGTCGTCAGCTCGTGCTCATGTCGTACGAGCGCGAACTAATGAAGCGCGAGCTTCTGCACATAGATCGTGCACTTTTTGAGGAGCGAGCAAGGCTGAAGTACATGAAGCTCCGGCTTGGCATCAAAGGTGAAGACGACGATCTTATCAACCAAAAGGTACGGAGAGCCCATATGCTGGGAACCGGGGAACTTTTCGTGACTGACTTGTTTTATAGCCGCAGAAGCGAAAGCCTGCCGACACAGCAGCGTCTCGGGCTGCGGGAGGACAGGTGCGCGTCCCAGTCCGCACAGACTCTCGCCAGGTGGACGCCGACTTGCTGCAACTTTCTGATCAACTCGCGGACAAGGAAAAAGAACTCCGTAACGAGATCGAGACAAAGGTTCAGAATCACCGCAGGTGGAACCAGAACCATGTTGATCTCACAGTAGATCCATTGTCTCCAGTGCATGAACAAGGGTTTGAGGTCAAGTTCCGTCCGGCCAGGACACAATATCTCATGACACCACCCGCCTCTGTCTCATCAGATGCCATGGAAGTGGACGATGAAGGGCCCCAAGCAAGACTATCAGAGCAGCCCCAAGTGGACTCTATTTTCCAGTTCAGAGCCGGTGGGGGCACAAGCGAGCCATTGCAGACTAACCAACCGGCATTCCGTCGCAGAATCGGTCGATTGAGCCGTCTTTGGATAGACCGAAGGGGCATGGCAACGCAACCCAAACCCGAGCCTCAAGGCTACTCAGATCGTTGGAAGTACGACTCCGATGACGATGAAGAGTTGGAAGCGCCGGTATATGAGCTGGACCCGTATGATACAAGAGCATTGAAGTTCCGAGCCACCATCCCGCTCAACTCGTATCTGTTTAGGGGCAGGTCGAGTGCGGCGCCAGATAACATGCCTGGTACTTCGAATAGAACTTTGCCGGCGCCACCGGCGCCTCCATCACAAGCGCAAGCGGCTTCGTGAGCGCAACGCAGGTTGTCGTGTACGATAATAGGGCGCGATTTGTATATAACAGATGCCTCGTGGATTCGTTTTCTCGAGAACATTACCATGCGGACCGATGTCCGATGTATCAGTATTTGGGCATAGGAGCAGCATCTTTGTTTGCGAGGAGTTGGGCGTTGCTTCGAACATTGGGGTTTTAGACACATATGCCACCCGGCATAATCATATACAGAATAAAATGCACTATGAACTAGATACATTTTGCTCTCATATGAGAAGATTGATCGAGGTGACTGGTTGGGCGAGTTGATGGCGCTTTGGCGGTCGTGAGGCCCTCGCTGGCACGATGCCTCGCTCTTCATGTTTGTTTCGCATCGTTGGCTAGCAAGAGTCTGCGGCTGAAGACAATAAATCAAGTCGTATTGGCTGATATCGTGTGATCTTGCGATGTGCGCCGCTGTTTCTCATAGAACAAAAGGCAAAGCTATTGGGCTGACTGAAGACGGGCCCAGTAAGCAGGCGGGCCAATGATACCATGAGTCTGGTCAGAGGACACTGGGCAGCAACGGTTGTAGTACGGGTCTAGAAACGAGCCGGGCTTGCATGAATTTGATGGGACCAAATAAAATATGTAAGATAGGTGAGGTGAGGGGAAAGGTAGAGGGGAGATATTGTTTGTGCTCACAAAGTGTAACCCAGAGCAGGCAAAAAGAAAGAGGTGTCTGCTTCTATATGCTGGACCTGGTGCGGATGCGCAGGAAGAAATGCCGTGACTGGTATGGGCGACCCTTTGTCGTGTGTGGGGCCTCGACTGACTCTGTCGGTTTGAGTGACCGGCTAACAGCTAAGCTACGACGTTGTGTGAATATCTGTTAGTGCTCCGGTCCTGAGAATCCCTACCCTGTCTATGGTTATTTTTTGTGTGCTTCGCTGGCGCTTTCTGGTGATTAGATAAGCTGGCGGCTAAACCTTTTCGGGTTTTTTTTCTGCCCTGCCGTGTTGAGCAGCGATGTCGCTGTGTGCCCCGCCATTGGCTCTTGGTAAGGATGGCTTTGTAATGATAGCCGATGCTCGTAATGTATTGTCTTGAAACCATTTTCTTTGTGAAGTCTATCTAGAGAGAATCCCTGTACGATATGTCTGACCTCAACGTCAAGCGGCTGAACTAATGAGTGTTTCAGCGGCAAACCACTCCGCTAAGGTGACACTTCATCCAGGAGCGCCACGACGACCCCTCCATCCCACCTTTGAGGCGCACCCTCGCATCATACCACCAATATAAACACTTTCCCCTTTGCAAAACACAACACAAAATGGACACGACGTCCAAATCATCCTGGGTAGCCCTCGGCTGCGAGGGCTCCGCCAACAAGCTCGGCATCGGCATCATCCGGCACACGCCCACCGAGACCACCATCCTCTCCAACCTGCGCGACACCTTCGTCTCCCCGCCGGGCACGGGTTTCCTCCCCAAGGACACGGCGGCGCACCACCGCGCGGAGTTTGCCCGCCTCGCGCGTCGCGCCCTCGCGGAGGCGGGCATCACCGACCCCCGCCGGCAGCTCGACTGCGTGTGCTTCACGCAGGGCCCCGGGATGGGCGCGCCGCTGACGGCCGTGGCGGTCGGGGCGCGCGCACTCTCCCTGCTCTGGGGCCTGCCGCTGGTCGGCGTCAACCACTGCGTCGGCCACATCGAGATGGGCCGCAGCATCACCGGCGCCGACAACCCCGTCGTGCTGTACGTCTCGGGCGGCAACTCCCAGGTGATCGCCTACGCCGAGCAGCGGTACCGCATCTTCGGCGAGACCCTCGACATCGCCGTCGGCAACTGCCTCGACCGCTTCGCGCGCACCCTCGAGATCAGCAATGACCCGGCGCCGGGCTACAACATCGAGCAGCTCGCGAAGCGGGCCGACCGCGGCAGGCTGCTCGATCTGCCGTACGCCGTCAAGGGTATGGACTGCTCGTTCTCGGGCGTGCTGGCGGGCGCGGACGCGCTCGCCGTGCAGGTCAGGGCCGGGAGCGCGGACTTCACCGCGGCGGATCTGTGCTACGCGCTGCAGGAGACGGTGTTTGCGATGCTGGTGGAGATCACGGAGCGCGCCATGGCGCACGTAGGGTCGCGGCAGGTGCTTGTTGTCGGCGGCGTCGGCTGCAACGAGCGGCTGCAGGAGATGATGGGCCAGATGGCCGCGGAGAGGGGCGGCAGTGTATTTGCGACGGATGAGCGGTTCTGTATCGATAATGGAATCATGATTGCCCATGCCGGCTTGCTGGCGCATAGGACTGGGTATACGACAAAGTTGGAGGAGAGTCAGTGCACACAGCGCTTCAGGACCGATGAGGTATTTGTGAAATGGAGAGACTGACGGGGAACCTGGATAAAAAGACTTGTAGAGGCGGTCATGTAATTGGGGAGTCAAGTTACACATATAGCGATTTATGAGATGAATGAACGTACAACCGTAAAGGCTGCATCCTATCTGGTATTAGATATCGACTCGGAGATTTCAAAGTTCTATATCAACGTCCAACGTACACGCCGCTCGATACATGGAACGATGGTGGAGTTGACTGTTCCATCTTGTGCTGGTCTGTTACATTTGGCAATTCTTACAAGCGCCCTACTTCAACCCTCATCCGCAGATGTGGGCTTGTATACTATAGTTGTAACGTACTAGAAGGGTGGTTAGGTGGTTATTTAGTTGATGGGGCTGGCGTTGGTCATAATTGAACTTTTGCGACGTACCTTGCCTCTATATCTCGTCGTCGCACATACAGCAAGGACATTGTTCTTGATGCTGCTGGTGGCGAGGTGGTTGAGTACCGTGTGATTCGGCATGTTGAGCACACTATTGTCGTCCTTCATCAATGTTGCCGCGTTGAGGATCGGCTTGCTAAGGAAACCCGGTAGACTAGGTGGCGTGGGTAGCTTCTCAACAACGCCTACGGCAGTCTGGTACGAGGGCGATTCCTCGGGCGAGTCCAAATCGAGAAGGTACTGCGGTACTTCGCGACGATAACTATCACGCGGTGGGATGGGTTTGTATCGGGGGGCGGGCAGAGCCTCGGCCTCGAACTGCTCTTGAGCAGTCGCAGAAGTAGAGGAGTTGATAGGGGTAGATGGCTCGACCGACGCGGCCCTGACCTGCCCATCAGGACCCGGCTTTGCTACCTCGACTTGTTTCTGAGAAGCCATCTCGGCACTGACTTCGATGTAATTGACGAGATTGTTGCCGAAATCGACTGTAGTCGGCAAGTATTTCGAGGTCTTCATGACAGTATCTACCACGAAGCGGACGTGATGGGTACCCGGCAGCACATAGATGGTACCAGCGAAACAGCCTGGCTTGCCCTCGCTAGACATTTCGAATCAGCATGACCGGTCAACATCTCTTTCTTCACGGACCGACCTACACTGGCTGCAAACGCTGCTTCCGGCTCCATTGGAAAATGGTACCTGTGACATAGACTTTCTCACCACCATCTTTCCACTCAATTCGAGTTGGCACCACAGGTCGAGATCTGTCAACGCGCAGCTCGTGCGAGTCCTCATCGTCCACGGTGGCCTGACTGACACCAGAGCTTTTCCTCGTTATGCCATCCGATGACTCCTGCTCCATCTCGGGTACCTCTTCTGCAGCGGCCAGTTCCTCGGCACCCAGGATCGGCGAGCCTGGCGTGTGCACTTCTTCCTCGATGGGAAGCGGTAACCGAGGCGGCCTGGAGTTGTACATGTCGGTGGTGCTGCCGCTGGCAACAAGTTGAGAACTCGTCATTTCGGAGTCGATGCGGCTGATGCCGAATGCGCGCGAGGCAGCTGGTGTACCGCCACCGGGAACGTCGACGGGTTTCGAAGGTTCGGTGGCAATGGGTATCGGGGCCGCAGGGTCGGCCGAGCGAGCAGCCTTGGCCAAGGCTGCGGAGGCAGGAACGGGGATGGCAGACGATGTGCTGTGCGGCGAGGCGCTCAGTGAAGAGATGGCTGTGGTCGGCAGGATAGCGCTGGCGGCGGAGATGCTGTTGGGTCGCGACGCAGTAGAGGTTGAACCTTGAGCTAGGGCGAGCGACGGCTCGGGAGGTGCGGCGGCTGAACGGTGCGTGGCGTGAGCGGGGTTGATGCTCCGCGACGACGACGATGCTGCCGTACCGCTGGTGGTGGTGTGGAGGTGGTAGTGTCGCGCGGCACTCAAGTCGTGTGACGCAGAGGGGGACGAGGTCGACCCCGAACGTGTGTGCGAGGGCGGCGATGTGTTCGCCTTGGAGCCAGACGACTGATTGTTCCCCATGGTGGGCTGGGGCTTCCGGGGGGGTGGTGGGCAAGGGGAGGGGGAGGGGGAGGGGGAGGGGGAGAAAAGATCAAGCAGACAGAGAGGACCGCTCCGACGCAGTCATGCAGTTGGAAGAGGGGGCGGGGCCACCCTTTTTGCTGCGAGCGGCCTGAACGAAGCGGGGAAAGCGGCTCCTCCTCACCAGTAATGAGGGGGACGAGATCTCGAATGGAAGGATGAAACCCCAGTTGGAGGCTAGATAGCGAGTTGGGTGCATGGGAGAAGCAAAGATACACGAGAAGGGTCTTGTGTGTATACAGGTTTAGTATGGTTGGAAGCAAGGTGGTTCGAGGTGCGTCTGGCTGGCAAATCAGGCGCCGAGCGGAGGAAGCGGCGGGTTTGTGCTTGGGGAATAAGCCTTGAGGCTACTACTAGTTTAGTACTGTAGGTGGTAGTACTGTAGGTACAGTACATTAGTAGGCAAAGGTAGGGGACGACGGGGACCTTTTGTTGGAGAGGTTATAGCGGGCCATAGGCAGGTGGGGTGAGAAAAATAGCTGGCCGTCAGCGTTGTCTAGTAATTCAAAGTCCTGTGCATACGTACTATAGGTAGTAGGTAGCACAGCCGTGTACAGTATGTACAACTTTCAATGCTTTGCCGTCGAGTGTCAGGATGATTCCAAGCGACGACTTTGAAGAAGAGAATTGCTTATCTCGTCGAGAAATTTCTACGCATGCCGCTGCGCTATGACTAGATGCGCATCGCGCTAGAGAGGGTCTCCCGACAGCTGCATGAGAAAGACGTAGTCCTGGATACATACCTTACGAGTTCGTCGACAACGCGAGAACCGGGCGAAGTGCGTCAACGATGTGAAGAATATTTCATATCACGCTAGCCCCTGGTTTATTATACGTGGCTCATTCAGGAATTATTCACGTCGGCGCATGGCCAGGGAACAATGCCACGCCTAGACAACATATCAACACTCTCTAGCATAACCATCTCTTATTCCCTTAGGTGCTTATCTCAATTCATACAATATACAATAATGCTAAACTTTAAAGGACAAATAGATAGAAAAGCGTATAGACCACGTAGCGTCATAGCTTCTCTATCACATAACCAATATGCCGAGTCCTCTTTCCCGCGTACTAAGCCACCAGGTGGGTGTATCTACGTACAGTATATAGGTCAGTGGTGCTCCCGGCGGTTGAGCAAAGGAATCAAACAGTTTCTATCGGGTACCCGGTGGCTGATTTGGTCATTTCCTTTGTCTACCTCTCGGGCATGTCGTGCAAACATGCGTGCTTACTTTATATAGTAGAAAGTATAGTAGGGTATAGGTAATTCTAAACTAGTGTATAAATTATACTAAAACACACCCTTTCTATACCTACTATCTCTATTATATCTACTATATAAATTCTATAATAAATATAATTAAATTATTTAGTACTAAAAAACTATTAATTTTATCTTTATAAGTCTTTAAAGATACTATATAGATTAGTAGAAGAAGGTAAAGTTAGAGAATATAAAAAAAATGCTTTTTACTAGTAAATTTAGTAAATTTTAATATTAGCTAATATTAAAGATTTTTTTATAATTATATAATAATCCCTAATAAATATAATTTAAATAAAGTATTAAAGTAGTAATTAATTATAAAGCTTCTAGATTAATATAATTTTAGTGCTTTACTTAAATAGTTATTAGCTATTAAAAAGGGTGTGTTTTAGTGTGATTTATGTAAATATTTAGAACTTTCTGCACCCCACTGTACAGTACCATGCTCGGCAGAGATGGGCAGATTCGATCAGCCTAGTTCACTGGGAGTGGGCCCCATAGGTACGGCGCATCGAAACACGACTCATTCAATTCTCCGCCACCCATCACGCCTATCCATCCGCTGCAGCAACTAAGCCATGGCCGAGGCGAGCGATGCCCCCTCTGCCCTCCTCGACGCATCGATATACGTCGCCAAGTCTGTCTGGTCCGTGCCATGGGGCCGATACGCTGCGCGTCTCTTACGCATCGCCGCGCTGCCTCTCTCCATCGTGACAGTGCCGCTCTCCTACGTGTTCGAGGTTCTGCTCGTCATCTTTGCACCGCTCATATATCTCGTCGCGCTCATCCTAGCCAGCGTGCAGGGCCTATTTTCCCTGCTCACCAGTCTCAAGGTGCATTCTTCCCGTCTGCGAGCCGACCCGCCGTGCCGTCTGTTCCCGTCTAATCTAACGTATCCTCTAGCCTCTATATAGCTTTGTAAGTAGCAAGATGCCCGTCGTCGCAAGTTTTGCGCATAGGCTAAGATATGCGGCGAGGGGCAGTCACGATGGAGAGTTGTTGTGAACTGTATTTCTAACATAAAAGAGCTAGCTCTCCGCGGCCGCTGGCATTGGCATTGTCGCCGGTCTTTTTCTCGGCATCACCTCTTCCGTCGTTACCTCGTTTCTAGGGATGCATGATGCTGATGATAATGAGCACCAGCGCGAGCACAATTACGCTGACTATGAAGATGAAGCTGCGTTGGAAGCCGATGAGGCCAAGTCGGGCTCAAAGTTCCAGCTTGACTACTTGGCATATCAGAAATATCCGCGTGGAAGCGACTCCGAAACTGTGCACAAGCGACGCACAGCGCGTGGACTCTTGTCGCAAACGATCCACGAAGAGGACGACTCATCGGGCCTAGAGAAGTGAACAGCGAAGGTTTGGTGTTGTTGTTCATCATCCATTTTGCAGGCCTTTCTCAAGCGTTTTGAGCCTTTGCTAGAAACATTCGATTTAGATTATGGCTGTGTGAATATTATCCGGTTTCCTCTGTTTTCTCCCGTCTTAGTATTGCGTCGCTCCATCATCTTCCGACGATGCCTATTTGGCATCCTTATCGTTCTGTCATGTCAAAGCGCTTCATTGAGGAAGTTCGCGTTTTCAGCGCCGATACATGTCTCGCTCGCGGTCTCGATCCCGATCTCGGCGTTCCATCCCGGGCGATCGACTTCTGCTCGTCCGGTAGTCCCTATCGCGGTCTAGTCTACGGTCATCCCTGGCAGGCGGTCGTCGGTCGTCACGGGACCAATCATCTCTCGGGAGACGGTCATCTCGGCGCCGACCACCGTCATCACGACCATAGCTAGGGATGTAGGTATCGATATCTACACCGCCGCCCCTATGACCGCCCGGACCGCCGCCGGGACGTCCTCTAGGCGGTGGACGCTCGCGATCACGATCGCGGTCACGATATTCGTCGTCACGGCCAACTCTCTCTTGCGGTGGACCTCGGCCAGGTGCCGGACCGCGTTCTCGCTGCCAAGCTTGCCGACGACCATCTTCCGCGCCACGAAATCGGCCATTGACAGCACCGTTTCTGCCCCCGTAGCCGTCGCCGCTGTTGAAACCTGCCGTCGCGCCGTTTACATCAGGGCCAATGCCAACGGTGCCACCCTTGGGTGCCGGAGGAAGCGCCGCTTTGCGGTCCTGGAATTTTCTACGATCTAGCTCATGACTCTCCTCGTATGTGGGGATCTCATGAGGTTCCATCGGCAGAGGGGCCATTTTGAAATACGCATGCTCAAGTGCGTCGACTGCATTGATTCGATTCCTCCAGTCGAGCCTGAGCAGCTCTTTGAGCAGCGATATTGCACCGCTGCCGAACCTAGGCGGAACAGGTCAGAATTTGCGAAGTGTAACAAAGTTGCCCAGTCGACCTACTCTCTGAAGCAGCTCTGTAAATTCCCAGGCCTTGGACGAGGCGATAGATGCTCGCCGCCCGGCAACTTCTTCCAGCCAGGCATGTTTTCGTCAGTCGGAGAGCCTAAAAGATCCCATATGAGTTCAAGTTGAAGCGAGTCGCTTTCTCCCGAGAGAATTGGCTTCCCGACAAGCATCTCTCCAAAAACGCAGCTACTGCGTGTTAGCACAAGAAGACCAGGCCACCAATGACAGCGAAGCTTACCCAACACCCCAAACATCAATAGCGGTAGTGTATTGACGGAGCTGAAGTAGAAGCTCGGGGGGACGGTACCATCGCGTTACAACAAGACCAGTGTAGTCACGACGTCCATCACCCATTGGCCGGCCGGGTTGTGGCGTTGGTCCCTCATAATGGCGGGCAAGACCAAAGTCCGCGATCTGAAGATTGCCGGTATTGCTTATTAGCAGGTTAGCAGCTTTCATATCCCGATGCAGAATATGCTGATCGTGGAGATAACGCAGGCCCTGCAGAAGCTGAAGCATGTAGCATTTGATCTGGCCCTCTTTGAAATGGACGGCGGGGTTGTCTAACAGGCCCGAGAGATCATGGTCCATGTACGGTGTGACGGTGTACATGATGTGTTTTTTCCGTTTTTCAGCTAGTTGCTGAGTGTCAGCAGATGTTTCGTTTCGGATCATGATTGTGAAAGCTTTGAACGCGTACATGTTCGCGATGGATGTTCGACGGCCATGTCCTCGAGACGAAGGACGTTGACATGGTTGAGAAGCTTAAGGAGCTTGATCTCTCGTAGCGCAGTGATGGGGAACTGGATTGTTGTCAGAGGAAAAATCTTTAGGATAGGCTGCATCACGATGTGTTTCCTTACCCCATCCTTCTCGTTATGCATTATGATTTTTTTCAGGGCGACAATTGCGCCAGTCTTTTTTGAACGAGCCCGATGAACCTCACTATATCGTCATGGTCAGCCGAGATGATAATGATGAACAGTGAGAGTAAGGAAACGTACCCGAAGGTTCCCTCTCCAAGCTTCCCTTGCAGCTCATAGTCGCCTATTCGGGAGCAGCCACGAAAGGCTGTTCGCGGTCTCTGATGTGCTATTGCAAAGGAGCGTGGCGAGCCGCCACCGGCCGCCGAGACTGGGACGTCATCCATTGACTCGGACGACCACGGTTTCGATGCACACTAATTTGACATATGCAAAGCCCGGGCCCAATCTCGAAATCAATACGGCGCGCACTTGAGGCGAGTGTAGAGGGTTCGTATCGAATACGAGCACCGAACTTTGAAGAATTGGCGATGAAGGCAGGCGTTGATGGCGAGAGTCGTGGCGGATATGGTCAAGAGACACCGAGTCAATAATTATTATCTACAGCGTAAGAGAAGACGGACAAATCGCCGAAACAAAAATGTTAGCCTTGAGCGTTGGCGGTAAATGGAAGAAATGATGTCTGACGATGTCGTTCAGCGCGTTGGCACATGGAGGCTGGGGCGCAAAGAGAAAGTGGCTCTCATTGGATATGCTACTGGGGAGTCTGCTCTATGGAAGGCCACCGAGTGGTATAGTGGGTGCCGGAAAGTGACGCTAATAGCTGTTTTTATACTAAAACACACTCTTTATAACATTAGTTTCTAAGACTATTAAAATAGTATAAAGAAATAAAAAAAATTACTTCTTATAGTATTTTACTAGCTTATAGTAAATATAGCTTAATATTTTTAATTCTTTACTTAAATATAAAATTATACTAAAAATAAAAAACTAAATTTTTATTATAAGTTATAGTTAACTATTTAATTATATTATACTAATATAAAAAGTTTTAAACTTTCTATCTAAGTACTAATAAAGCTAGAGTATTATATAGTACTAAATTTATATTAATAATATTTTAATATATTAAAATAATATCTATTTAAATTATATATAAAATCTTAACATATCTATATTTATATTACCTAAGTAGAAATTATAAGTATTAAACAACTAACTTTTCTAATACTTTATTTTATAGTATACTTTATAGAATCTAAAAAATATTTTTTATATTTACTATTTTATATAATAAAACTAATAATCTAGTTTATATTATAATTTTCTAAGAAAAAATATTTATTTTTAACACTTTAGTATTATAATATAATATAAAAAGTTTTAAATAGCTATAAAGCTTACGTTAAAATAAGCGATTTCTACTTTTATCGTCACTTTCTAAGGGCCACTATACATACTACACAAGGTACAGTAGGTTGATCGACAATCAAATCTCGCGGTACTCAAGTACTGTACCGTTATTGGCCTATACAGTACGAGAAGTAGTACGAAAACTGTACAGCGATCATTGTGCTTGCTATACACACGTGACATATACCCAATAGTGGTAGATAATGCACGACATAGTAGCAATGAGTTGCTTTGTTAAAAGCGAGGCTGTAGGTATATATATTTGGCAGCGAGGAGTGATTCTTTTAAAAGTCCCGCGCCTTGGTTCTAATCATCGACAGCTATTACAACTCTTGCTATAGCATTGTACATAGAAATTCCGACGTCTACATTTATAGAGAAGCGACATGCTAAAGCGAGCGTCGTCACTGCCAAGATAATAGAGTATGTAAAGCCCTGCTAGAAAGCCATAGTCGTATATTTACAATACCTATATACTGGCACTGTAAATGCACTATTGGACCCATCTAATCCGCCTATCGGTGGGTTGCTCTATGCTTTGTTTTACGTATTAAATTTGAATATAAACTTTGGTCGAAAAAAAAAAAATGGAATGGAGGAGACCAAAAGTTCCTAGAACAATTTGTTAGATATTTCTAGCTTGTTAGTAGTGATTTATACGCGAAGCTTTGGGCTTTCGACTGGTGTCGATTTTTTTGCTTGCCTGGTCTCGTACAGTGCTTTGATCATGCCATTCGTACTGTAAGTACAATACTTCGGTCACATACATGAACGGAGGGACGCGTCTCACTTCCTGCTCTGGTTGCGCTATGCTATTTTTTCCTTGTTATGATTGATCGTTTCTAAGCCGAATAGTAGCTGAAGTTGGGCTCATGTACCAACTTGTTATGGCGCATCTATGTTCCTCATAAATGACTTCAACTGTCCCGTTAAATAGTGGTAGGGTCAGACGGCTGGCAGCTGGAGACGTTCAAAAAGCCCAGGCCTCGTTGTCCACCCCTCACCTACTCTCCTTTCACCAACAGCAACATCTTCCCGCAAGCACGACATTTCTTTATTCTCCTCCGAATGATTTGCCCAATCCGCTCAGCAGCAGTCTCTACAGTCTCAGCACGATGGGCGCTCGTTAGGGCAATCGGTATCGATCCACACCGATTTAGCTTCGCCCTTGCGCCTTTTTTGTCGGATGGGCAGGCATCAAAATCGCGAGATAGAGCATTGGCCCGGTATGCTAGACGTGAAGTTTGGCCCTCTTCATGCCGAGACCACGTGGATACTGACGGTATTCGCTCGTGCTCATGGTCGTGCCCTTCCGAGACTGTGAAACAGCAATACCACCTTGATGGATCCTATTCGTTCTGGCTCGCCCGAGATCGCTCTGGACGAAAAATCTAGTTCGTGGCGCTTCTTACTAGTAAACATGCGCCTTATCCACAACATCATCCACTCCGTAACATTTTCGCCGTCGACATTTCTTCCCAGAGCTATCTCCAATTTCCATTCTCGGCGTAAGCGGACCAGCCTCAACACCAGACTCAAGGCAGGAAACGTATCATCGCCACTTAAAGTCTGGCCTCAACCTCAACAACTGTGAGACCCGAGGCACCGGATAGCCGTCATGTCTCCGGCCACCGTTCTCCCTCCTGCTGAACAGATCAGCCCCGTTACGACCAGCCTGCCCGAGTCCCGGGTACTCATCATCGGCACCGGCGGCACCATCTGTATGCAAGAGGGACCTGATGGCCTTCAACCGAGCGGCGACTTTCTCCGGAGCGCCATGGCCCCCCGTCCTACCTTTAATGACCGAACTGAACCGCGTGGTAAGCCCGCAATCACCCCATAGCAAGCCTTGATGGTCACTCATGATGGTTTCTGACGCAGGGTAGTCTCCATGCCGGCCAACTTTAGAGGCAAGACTGTTTCTATAGACAGTTTGCGGACACCGCCAACCGCCCACGGGCGGCATATTCGCTACGGTATTGTCGAGTTTGATCCTCTTCTAGACTCAAGTTCCATATCTGCCAATGATTGGGATGCCATGGCCGAATGCGTTCATGAAAACTACAACCTATTTGACGGCTTTGTCATCCTACATGGCACAGACTCGCTCTCTTATACAGCGTCTGCTCTTTCATTCATGATGTCCAACCTCGGGAAACCAATCATCCTCACGGGCTCTCAAGCTCCGATCTTTGCCCTTCAGTCCGACGCTGTCGGCAATCTTCTCGGTTCTCTCATCATTGCTGGCACTTTTGTGATTCCTGAGGTCTGTCTCTTCTTCCACAACCGTCTCTACCGCGGTAACCGCACTACGAAAATTTCAGCCGCCTCTTTTCAGGCCTTTGACAGTCCCAACCTCGATCCTCTTGCTCAAGTCAATGGCCTGGGCGTCAATGTCAACTGGAGCCTAGCGGAGCGTGCTACCTCAATTACTCCCTTTTCAATCTCCAAGCACCTTGACACCACTCACGTTGCGTGTCTGCGCGTGTTCCCCGGCATTAAACCCGAAATGGTTGATGCCGTTCTCCGTCTTCCCGACATCCGCGGCTTGATCCTCGAGACTTTTGGCATGGGTAATGTTCCAGGAGGAAGTGAAGGTCGCCTAACGCAAGTTATCGGGTCTTCGGTCGAACGTGGCGTCATAGTGGTGAATGTTAGCCAGTGTGTCAATGGGTTCGTCTCGCCCGTGTATGCTCCAGGAACTCAACTTGGTCGGGCTGGTGTCATTTTCGGCCTCGACATGACGGCCGAGGCAGCGCTGACCAAATTATCGTATCTTCTTTCTCTTGGCATTACGAATGTGGAAATTACGGAGCAATTTTCGAAGTCATTGCGTGGTGAGGTTACCGAGATTGCACACCCAACCTTCAGTCATCCTGCGGCACCTCTTCAAAACCCTGCATCATGCCTCACGGGCATCGAATCAGCTTTTACCGCTCTCGGATATGCGATACAAAACGGGCAGATTGGGGTCGTCAGAGAATTACTCAAAGGTGAGGGAGTTGTGCTACTTAAGACTGCCGACTATGCTGGCAACACTGCTGTCCATCTCGCTGCTGTGTCCGGCGACACAGCCATAATGCTCGAGCTGCTGCAGCAGGGCGCCAGCGTCCATGTCCGCAATCGCGCGGACAACTCAGCTCTATTCTTGGCTACCTTATCGGGCAAGGATGAGTGTGCCCAACTGCTCAAGGCTGCAGGGGCTCATCTGTCGGTCGAGGAGGTGAATAGACGGCCACTCGCTACTAGTCTTGGGGACAAGGGGACAATCGACTAGCCATTCTCCTGTAGCTCGTCTCCGATAGGCTCAAATACATACGCACTGGGCAAACGACAGACAAGTTGAACTCGAGGCTGCATACGTTTCGGGCATATGCATGAACATGTGATTCCGTCGAATTACAAGGTCGATACCTCCAGGGCTATGATGATGCGATTCATTGAAAGCCTCAGCGTGAGATGATAATGGTATGGCGCCAAGCGATTTTCAACCCCGCTCCCCGCTGCGGTGTTGCCCGTTGTCTACGGAACAACGCGCGTTGCTGGTTCATATCTCGTGGCCAATAGCGCAGAAAGAACTTTTTGACCCTTTCCCCCTCCCTTATTAGCCTGTTTATGCCCTCCTCCCGCCTCAATCAGAGCGTGGAGGTCGCCTCAATCCTCTCTCATCTATGCACACCCCCTACCTTCCCCGCCTCGGTTGGAGGATTCGGCCTGTTTCAGTGGCGCAAGGGCGCTTGGACGAATGAAATCGTGTGATCCCCTGGATTCTTGTGGCCTTTTGAGACCCCAGTTCCACCACACTGCCTCAAAAGTTCCTTCCGACTTCACATTGTGTACTCGCTCTTTGCGCCTCAGCACCTCTCCTTTCACCACAAACTATTCCATTTCTGTGAGGAGGTGCAGTAGCGTCGGTGAGCAAACAAATTTAGTATCTAGTCTTTGCGGCGCACTATGTTGTCCTGTACCTCGAAGTACCAGTCGCCGTGATAAGTAATTGAACACTTTTCTATTTCGGATTCCAGCTCATAGTGGGAAAGACGATCTGAGCAGCGGGTACCCATTCCCAACGGATTCTTCCCCGCTCGGAAACAAGGGCCAGATGCCCCAGCAGCCGTGCTCAGACGCATGATGTCCTAGATCCAACGCACGCAACCAACACATGAACTACTAGCAGGTAGACTTGCCCAGTGATCATTTGAGTTAGAATCCCGAGCACGTAGTATTATTTAGCCGCTTCCTTCCACAGTTCTTCGTCTACTTTTCTACTTGACTAGTTGGTCTTGCTAGTTTCTAGAGGCAAAGCTGTCAAATTTCTTCTGCTTGAAGCCGTCTGTGCGAAAGCAGTGGAAGGGTTAGTTAACTAGTTGATGGGTATCGGCGATCCGTCACCCGAATGCCAAACCAGAAACGACCCCCTTCGAGGTAGGTAAAGATCGGCGGCGAACCGGCTCCCTGCTCTTTGTCAGTATGATTGTTTACTAATTTGTTGCTTTTGATGACAGCCCTGCTGTGTTGGGTAGTGTAGCTATGGTGCGCAGCCCTTCCTCAAGCCCGGAAAAAGGAGAGGGTTCTACAACTTCCTAGGTTAGCACTCGTTTCGAAGTTGGCTGCGAGGTAATGCTAATAGTTGAAAGGCCTTGACGGGAATGGCTGCTCGAGTGAAAACGCAATGACTGGCTGGATTCGTGTCGTGGTCTAGCAAGATCGAAAGTCTCGTCCAGCCTCGCTTGACACTACTAGTCAAAAAGCAAGACAAACTTTATGGATCCAACCAGCGTAAGTCATCGGCCAGCTAGCTAGCCCTTTGTTTCAGCCAGAGGTCATGTCTGTAGTACCAGACAAGCAAATGATGACCAGTTGTCTTACTTCTGAAAGAGACATATGTATAAAAAAATAGTTTCGTAGCTATTATTGCCGCCCTGCCGATGTCGTCCTCTATGTGTCGCCGCTTTAAGGAGAACATGGTAGAGAATCGCCTCTTAGTAGCTAAAAGGTACTTCGGCGCATGGCGCAAATGAGCAGAGTACATCAGTCTTATTTAATCTAAGCTAGTTGCTATAGAAACTAGCGTAAATACTAAATACTAAATCCTATTAAAATATAAAAATTATACTAGACTTTTTCTATATTTTTATAATAGTGATTAAACTTAATACTAATAAATATTATTATATTTTTAATAAATTAAATTCTAATTTATAAAAACTAATTAATAGTTATTAATAAAAAATTTATAGCTAAAGTTAAAGTTAAAATATTTTAAGTATATAAAATATTATATATCATAAAATTATATTAAATAATAAAACTAAAATTTTAATCTATCAATTTAATATTACATAGTATATTAAAAGGATTCTGTGATAGAGTCAGCCTTTGACTGGCTCCGGAGCTTACCCGAGCTGGTCCGGCACTCGGGCCAGGTCACGTGATACAAGGGAATGCCTTTCGGCACTCTAACACACAGTCCTACTACCTTCCTTTTTCTCTCTATAGTAATTAATAACAATTATGACGCCTACTCGCATGCGCCTAGGGCCAGTCCGTGACAGATTCTACTTTCTTTAAAAAATAAATAAATATATATATATATATTAATAAAAATATTTTTTATTTAATTTTTAAGTATAAAAATCTAAATAAAATCGAGATTTTTTTAATATATTTAAAACTAATACTTAAAAAAAAAAAATGTAGTATTCTAGATTATATAACTTCTTAAATGAATTTCTATCTATTATATGCTCTCTATTTAGATATCTCTTATTTATAGATACAATGATTGGAACTTCATCTTATCAAAATACTCCGAGGCGGGGGCTCGTAACGACAGGCCAACCACACCTCCCACCCCCACCC